>CAJNOQ010006997.1:0-12856 GCA_905250885.1 Didymodactylos carnosus
TTATGTCTTATAAACGGTTAATATAACCAACAGTAGTCATCATCATCACAGTAAAGAAACAACAACAATAAATAGTTTTTCTTTAGTCTTGACTTTACGCCGATAAACGATGAAAATTGAATAAAATATGGTTGAAATTATTTCGTCTTTTCTGTTGGCAATGTATGGTGATATTATTGTACAGATAATACGAAAAATTAGTTAAAAATAAAACAAGAGGAAGAAGCAAAAAAATGATGTTTGTCCATCGAAAAACGAGTGTATAGTATATATAATAATACTTGACGTTCGAGTATCCCCTATTACAAAAAAAATCTCAATGAAAACACATATCCATGGTTTTATTATTATACTCTCCTTCTCTTTAAAAAGTCTTTTTCTTTTTACAGCAACAGCCGCAGTAATATAGTGCAATTTTCTTTTTACTTTTTCTTCTGCTCTCTTTTTTTTAATTGTCGAGTGAGTTGTTGCTACTGTATGCGCTAAATAGTTGAAATCCTATAAAGTGTAATAAATATTTGAACATTTGAAAGTGAATACAAACAACAAAGAAAGAGAGAAAAACTACTGAAGATCAATTAAAGTCGAATTTTACCAGTATTAAAGTTGTTCAAATTTGAAAAAGTATATAGTCTGGTAAGCGTAGATCAGTTCTGAAGAGATTAATAAGATCTGTTAAAAACATCGAATCTTAACAAAAAAATTAATCATATAAGGATTAAAACTGATTGTTAATTAATAAACTACCGAGATCCATACCGGAACCACTGTAGATAACGACAAAGCGGAGAAATGGTTAAGAGATGGAATACGACATTTTTGAGTTTTTTACCCGAGACTAGAAGCCGATTAATAGGATTAATTTGACTTTTAAAAATGACGCTACTTTTCGATGTCTCGTAATTGGTATCAAAAGCGTTGAACTGGATAAAAAAACAAGTTTAATAGCAGTTTCTATTTATTTAGAGAGAACTTATCGGTAAAAAAAATGATTTACAGAATTCTTGATGCTATTCGTCATAACCAATATAAACAACTTGCCCTATACATTCGTCATAACTACGATTTAAACGTTAAAACAAAAGATGGACGAAATGGTCTCTTCATTGCTTTGGACATACAAGAACCGATTAAACGAACACGTATGTTAAAATTTTTATTGGATAACGGTCTGAATCCTACTCATATTGAATACAATTACGGTTACACTGTACTAAACGAAGCGATCTATCGTCAACAAATAGATTCTGTCAATTTATTATTAGCCTATTTTGGTGGAGAAGTCGATTTTAGACGCTATGATCATAGGGGACGAACAATTCTTCATCAAGCGGTTGAAACAAATAATCCATCTATTCTTGAATCTCTTATTAATGTCATGAATCATTACAGAATCTCGGTTGATATACTAGATGAAAATGGTCTTACACCGTACCTTCTTGCCACAAAACTTCATTTACGTGAAATGGCGAATATTTTAGTAAAAAAAGGTCGTGCTAGTCGACAGCAGTCAGATGCAAAATTGCATAAAAATGCCAACGATTGGGAACTTGAGGGTATTGAAGAACATCGATTACTGGAACTAGAACGTTTGAAAAACGAAATTAATGATGCACTCAAAGCTGGACGAATTGTAAAAGCAAAAAGATTGCGTGCAGCTCATATACTGCCAATCATTAAGATGAATGCGTCAGATATTAGTCGAGATGAAATAAGTCAACATCTATTAAGTGATAGTTTTGTTGATACATCTCGCGATAAAGATACCTCGGTAATGAGTATCGATCATCATCAATCATTGCAATCATTGAAAGTAACGCCAATTCATCAATTCATTAATATGACACCTGAAGGTACGATACCCGAAACGTTTGTTCATAGTGAACCGTTTTTCGATGAGGATACGCTTAATAATCACAGTCAGAGTAGAATGACTATTACTAGTTATCGAAATAATAACCCGACAAATGAAATGTTGTATCTAAATACAACCGACGATCTTTTTCAGGTAATCGAGCTCTAAAAAAATATCTATTCTCTTAAACTATGACAACAAAAATGCTTCTCAGGTGTGCTTACGATTTCTTCTTGACTTGACAAATATAACAGTTCAATTCTTATTCCTATGACCGGAATGACCTCGTGAATAGAGCAGAATTAAAACTTCAAAGTATAGAAATCCGATTGCCCACATAAAAAAATATTTATCACAAAATTTTGGTGAACTCCTGAAGATGTTAATTTTTGAATACTTACAGGTGACGGCACCGTAACGATGCAACTTGCAATGACTTCTTGCATAAATTCCATGAGAAACCATTATTTTGTGATAAACATTTTTTTATATGGGTAATCTGATTTCTGTACTTTAAGGTTTTAATTCTGCCCTGCGCACAAGGTCATTCCGGCCGTATGATTATTTTAAACTAACGCGAAAAAGGAGACTTGTTCCTTTTTAAAAAGGCACATTGTCAATGAACATTTATATTCATTTAATGTGCCAAGATCATAGTGACCGCTACTATATAATTTGAATATGGTTCATACACTCATCGATACTATTCAAAATGAAGTTTCGGAGAGCACGGTATTTGAAGAACAGAATCGAGATGCGAACGACGTTTAATGCGAACTCATCATTTTTACTTCTTCTTAGCTTATTTCTTTGCTAAAACTATTTATTGCATCTACAAATTTTGTAACTATAATTCTTACATTGATCATCCAGTTGAACTGATACGAAACCTTCTAACTTATATTTTTCATCTTTTCTAGGCTACGTCTGAAAAATTATTACCGTCCGACCGAAATTCTACAAAAGATCTGACAATTCGATCAATAAAATCAAAAAAAACATATCATCTAAAGACAGGCATATCTAAATTACCGATAGTTAAAGAAAAGTCAACAGAACCTCTACATCATCGGCAAGACATGCTTCGTAAAATAAATACTTCAAGAGGTCTATCAAATATCAAACGAGTCGCTTAAGAGGATTTTTTTCGCTTAAGGCTTTCTTCTTAGCTTTTATATTTTATTTTCTTCTTCGCTTCAACAAGAGAAAAATTTTTCTCTCAAAATCGCAGTTTGTATATAAATTCGCTCTCTTTATTAATTGTAAAGATCTGTAAACGATCAGCGACTCAGTCTATATTAACCATATAATGGATACCATGCATTGTGTAATTGTCTTGGTTGATCAATCATTCGCGACCAATCTGATTCGAATCGCGTTTTTTCCCCAAGAACAATTGATGCACAACTAATAGATTCTTTCGAAAGAGCACTAACACTAAAATCAATATATAAATTGACATTTTTTATATCATCTTTTGGAATTGAACTGGTTATGATATCATTTATTTCTCGTTCTTTCTCTTTGACATCATCAGATATCTCAACGGACTCAAATTTTTCTTGATAAAATCGTCGTCCATGATGGAAAAATGTACAGGTCAATGTAACATCTAAACAGAACAAATATATATATTAGAGATTAAACAAACCAAACACTTAAGGAGGTAACAGGAGTAAGACAGATACAGAACAGCAGAGTTATAATTACATTGTACTATATTTAGATTTATCGTTATTAACTTCATTAGCTGGAATATCTAAAAAAAATGTTTGTTTGCTCTTATCTTCAGAGAGTATGTCTGTTCTATGTGTCTTTCTTGGCTGTCAATATTACAAATCAGAAGAAGTTGATTCTATTTGAACAAATACTAGTCCAAAACAAAAATCTTATACTCTACTACATAAGGATCTGACTTACCAGCTCTACTATTTTGTTCTACTTTACAAAACCATCTTAGTTTTAATAAAGTAATTGTCAGTCGCTCAGCTGTTGGTAAATAACTAAGCGCCAAATAGATTTCACCATACGAGATCTAAAATAGATTAAATTTCTTAATTTTAGAAATTTTTTTTAAACAACATACTATAATCTTGGTCAATTTATAAGATCAATCATATTCAAATAGTATATAACCAAGTGAACAACTATGATTAGCTCAAATAAAGTACGCCAGTGCTTTAATATAGCTCACAGAGACTGATCTCACATATGTACCGTATTTTTATTCTTAATAGAGAAAAATAAATCCTTAATCGAGTTACGACTGAATAAAATTGGATGAAATTAACTATTCAGCTTGTCCACGTACCTAGAGACTTCGCTGATCAAGTTTTTGAAAAAATTATTTTAGAGTAGAACTGAAAGGAGCATATCACTAGATGCAGTTTTTGGTGCTGATTACGAATTTCACATGATTTTTTTAAAAAGGGAAATTTTGGCACAAAAAATCCAGTTTTATATTTTTTGAAAACTGTATTTTCAATTTCCGCACCTAGACACTTTTCCTAATAAAAATGGAAGGCTACAGTAATCGACAGAGAATTCGATTCTCTACAAGATGGTATGTTTCTTTAAAATAAGCTTTTTAATAAAGTTTTAAGTTTTAAGATTCTCACACAATTCTAAGAAAGTGAAAACATTTTTTCAGCTTTATTTTTCACGTTAGTCTATATTAGATGCCTAAAACTAAGTCCGATGTGAAAATGAAATCCTCTGATCAATTTTTAGTGCTCCAAACTTTGTTGGGAAAAAAGTGTGTCACAGTGTCACGAAAAATGTCATAACATCACGACGATAAAACACAATTATTGAGAGATGGAAAGCTCAATGAAAAGATTCTTTTTTAGCAAATCAGTAGCTCGTTTATTCCTCTACAAACTTTGCTTGAGGCGCTTTTTATTAGTTCTTCTAAATTCGCAGCAAATTAGTTTTTAATGAGAAGAACTTCGAATTTAGGGCCTTTTTTTGTCACAGCATCACGCGCCGAAAAACGGTAAAAATTCAAGTCTTTAACCACATACCTTTATTTTTATATCAAAAGTAGAGTATGCCGAACTGCGTCTAATGGCGCAAGAACGAAGTTTCTAGCTCTTACACTTTTTGAGAAAAGCTCAAATTACTGTGTCAAAAATATCACAGCGTCACTCTTGGACTAGCCGTATAAGCTCACTTTCGGAAATTGTTTGAATTCTATTTGTTGTACTTGTTCATTAGGTTTGCAAAATGATTTAACATTGAGATTTTGTAAATGGATCCATTGTTCAAACATTAAATCTTGAATTCCATATCGATCACAACAATACAGTAGAATTCTCATAGACGAAGCAACAACTGTATTTGCCATAGTAGTACTATTTGTCTTTGTTGACTCGAAGTTGAATTGTAAGTGCTCATTACAGATAATTACCCCATTTGCTATGCGTGACAAATGTTTCGTTACTTGCTCTTGTTGTTGTGAATGTTTTGTTGACCATTGAAGACTTAGACAATGTTTCTTATAAGCATCTTTGAATTTTTTTAATAATTTATTTGTTAATAATTGAATTTTTATGAAATAATCACCTTGTTCACCGAATGCCGGATGATAGGGAAAATGATCGCAATTAGAAATATGAACGTTGAATACATTCTTTTCTAAATCATAATAGTATCGAAGTTGAATTTGAGCATAAGGAGGTGAATACAGATTAGACAATGAAACAGATGAACGACGAGAGTCAAATCGAAACATTCTACCATCCATTGAGCTGTCATTCTAAAAGAGAAATTCGACTTTTATTAACACTGCAGTCTTTAGCAAACCTGGCTTTGAGAGAATCAATCAATATCTTACTCCAACATGAATGAAATAAGTTTATGGTTATTCAGTAATATAAGAAAACTTTTTATGGATTAATATGTTGTTATCTTGACATTACTGTCGATATATTGGCAAACTGAAGTGACGGGACATGTATGAATTGAGCACACACTACATTGAGCACGTTGAGAAATGAAAGTTTTTTTAATGTAAAATTCCTTTGACTAATGAGAATTGATGTATCATCAAGTTATGTTATAGTAGTCATCATATATGTACGTAGTCTACTTACTGAAGATGAATATTTCCCATCACTATCCGATGTACCATAAGAGTGTTTTCTACCTAATTCCAAATATTTGTGTGCTTGTAATTTTTGTATTGCATACTCATCCACTAATATTGATTCATATTTGTGTGGTAATAACATACCATTGTTAGCCGATGTACATATAATTAATGGTTCTTTGTCTTAGAAAAAAAGTAACACAAATTAAATTTTGTATTTGAGTCGCTTGTATCACACGTTTAGAAATAGTTTCCTAGATGAATCATTGTGTACTCTCAGTTTGAAATCAAAGTAATAGTTTTGAAAAAATGCTATCCGCACGATGTAGTTCACAATGACGAAGCTCAGAATAGAGCAATGGTTATAAGAATCCATGTATTGTTAGTGATCCATAAAATCGAAAAACAACAATATCTGTCTGAGAGATGCATTTGAATATAGTTTTTTGTTGAAATCATCAGTAGCATCGACTACAGATTAGCTCTATATATCCACAAATTAGATTTAGATCCATTAAATTATGATCTATGTAAAGATTAAACATTCGCGTATTTGAATAAAATTATACTACTTACTTCTATTTTTTTTCTTGCAGTCTCAGAGGACATTGTGAACATACTAAACATAGGAGTGTAAAACCGACCACCGACACAAAACATGACGCAATTAAAACAATAATTAATCGATCATTTTCAGATAAGTCTACCTCCCACGATAATAAAGTACCAAGACGATCTAGATAATCGACCTCACCCATATACTACACGCATATTACACTACATATTTGACTATTTTTTAACATTTTCGTTAAATCAATCAGTTATTTTCACACGAACAATGACAAAGACATATTTTTTTGTTGTTTTTTTATGCTCTTTTTTTTCTGTAACATGGCACCAACAGCTGTGTGTTATGCTCTTTATATTAGTATTCTATACATATTTGTTAACTTGTTTTTTGAGAAAAACTATGATAAAAGAATCGTATACTAATTTCATATTTCATTCATATTGTTATTGCTTTATTTCACTAGCCAGGTCGTAAGCGTTCCTGGCTATGCTGAGCTGAATTGTAAAAAATTTTCAAGAAGGAATACAATTTAGCATCGTAATAATCGTTTCAGAGAAATTTTGAGTGAAATGATGCTTTCGATCCATTAAAAAGTACATTTTAGTTGCTTTCCACTCAGTATACTGGTCGAAAAATTCTAGTATTAGTATCAGTGCTTTTGAGATAAACATCGATACAGACAGCACCGACTCATCAATAAAAATTTTGGCTAGAGAACGATCGTTATAGTCTAAGTACTTTTCAAAATTAAATAACGAGAACTATTTTTAAAAATATGAGTTTCTCTTATTTATCTCAATGTTTTTGATATATTTACTTTGAGATTCTACTACGTTTACGCATCATAATCGATAAAACTGTTCTATCACAGGGCCGTAGCCAGGGGGTAGGCAAACAGGGCACGTGCTCACGCCTTGAGATTTTACTTCAATGCATAATATATACTAAATTTATAGGTGATAAATGCCGTGTGGAAATAAAACACAAGAAAAAGTGCTCGACTAAGCTTTAACATGGAAATTCAGACTAGTAAAGATGGAACTTTTTTGTAGATGCCCACCCCTTATGTTCTGGCTACGACCCTGTCCTATCATAGTACATTAGATCTGAAAACAATATTCAAAGTTTTTTGTTTGTTTTTTCAATCAACCGTTGAATTTACTATGTAGATGATTGGAAGAAGTGAATACAAGACATTCTGCAAATATGACTCAGGTACACTTTGAGAGTTCTAGATCATAACTCATCTCATTTTGTCTATGTGTATACCAAACTCATTCAAATGTTTCTTTAACTATCTAACTAAATTATTGATCACAATCTCTTATAGGATATTACCAATAAGACACGAAACTTTTCCAAAAACATTCATCTTTCATTCTGTTTTCAACATGAATTTATTTAGAAAAAAATAGCATTTATTTTATAAAATGTATATGCTTTTTAAGAAATTTAAGAAGCGAGTTAAGGAAAAAAAAGAAAAAGGATACATCTTACATAATAAATAATACAAAGCGATGTATTTACAAAGCAATAGAAAAGCAAAAACAAAATTCACCGTAGATATGCAAAAAAGAGACAAATACACACACTTACAAAAAAAAATATTAAATTGTATTCGGGGACGAAATTAATATTGCTTAAAAAGGCGTAGATTAAAAGGAAAAGGACGTTCGATTTAAAAAAATACAAAGACAAATAGACAGATATTTATCACTTAATATCACCAAGGTCAACACTCACGAACTAAAAGCATAAAATAGAAAAGTTTGCCGTTGGAGAATAATCAAAACACTTACGTTTGACGAAGTGCGGCCAAACGTTTTGTAAGCTCATCCTAAAAAAATATGAAACGTAAATAAGAGTGGCAGTTCAATTACTTGAGTAGTAAAACAAAAATTATCCTAAAATCTACTATAGTCAATCTCATCGCCAGCAACGACTACAAACTTTTTGATCATCCGAGAGGTGAGAATTAGTTTTCGTGTTTTATGAACAAATAATAGTGCTCTCTTACTTGTTCGGTGAAAGCCGTTGATGTTCCAAGTTGTGATGTCGTTGGTATATTCATGTTTAATTCAAGACCAGCTTCATCCGCTATTTCTTGTAATAAACTTGCTACTTTATCAGCTGGTGTCAACGTGGTTGTTGTCGATTGCATTGAATCATCCATTACTTTTGTCTTGACATCTAAATCCTCAAATTCTCTTTCTAATGCTTCCATCGTTTCTGCTGTCTAAAATTATAAATAAACATAACGAATAAACACAACAAGATAAACGGATTATGTTGTTCACTTAACATGTCAAATAGATTATTCTTTAGACAACTGTTATATCCAATAATAAACAAGAGATTATCTTACCGTTTTTAGATCCATATTTTTTGTCACTCGTGCCATAGTTGCAACAGTCTTTTTCAATCCCATAGCTAACTAAAAAAAATAAAAACACATTTACGAGTGATTTAATTAAGAAGAGGGAAATTTTTTACTTTTTGATTTGCTGAAGCTGCTTGAACTCGTGACTGAATCGAATCAACTCGTGCCGCTAAACGTTTACAATTAAGTGATTCTGAATGATGTCGAATAGCGTTTTCAGCATGTATTTTAGCTGCTTCCATATTTCCTTTAGCTAATTCTGTTTTTATTTTTCCTTTTTCAGTACGTTCAGCTTTATCATGTTTGATGCCTTCACGTTCCAATTGTTTTGTTTGCATTTTGAATTGAAACGCTAAATTATCTGTAAAAACAAAATGATAAGTACAAAATACAAAATGTGAATATCAATAACATACCCGACATGATTTGTTTTATAAATAAGAATAATAACAAAAATAAATCTGAAACAATGATTAAATCTTTGCTAGTACTTAATAGAATTTCAAATAACATTGAGAAATGATATTTTCTAGATACATTCTTGATTTTTATAGGTTCAGAACGACGATAAGATTTACATATTAAATATATGGTCTTTCTCAGCTAGCTGAGTTTCTTCTACTTTAGAGAGTAAGAAAAACAATAAGTAATAGGAAAAAAGATTTATTTACAAATATTTGAATATTTGACAAAAAGCCACAAACACAAAACCAAAAGAAAAAACATCTGACAACCAAAATGACTAAATAAAAATCAGAAAATAACTGTTATACGTCCTATCGTACAACAAGAAATAATACAAAAAGACTAATACCAAGACAAGTAATTGCAAATGCAAATAACGTATGATAAGTGTCATTCATTTTATCAGCATCGTCAGTAAAATTTTCAAGGGATTCCTAAAAATAATACAAACAGAAAAAACGGTAAATGAATCTGTGATGAATGATACGAGAGAGATTTTTTATGAATTTTATCTAAGCAAGAAATTCATGTATAGCCCTTTTAGAATCTAGAGGATACGATAATTGTTAATTATTGACGAAAGACTACTGACTGAATAGTACGCGATTTATATTTATTAGTAACGAGAGAAAAACATTTCTTTTATTCAACTAATAACAACGCCATTAATCTGATGTTCACTAAAGCGTTCTCTAGATAGCCTTTATCATTGGCTTTTAGCTCACTACTTATGTGAAAATGCCCGATAGTAAGTCTTTCTCATTGATAAGGTTAAAGCAACCATAACCCAGGTTCATGATTATGACCATCCTATACGGTCGTATATGTCAAATTACGACGACATAACTTGATGTATACTATAGTATTTAGTCGTATTTTTTATTAAATCCAGCCAACGTATTACGTCAGCCGTTACGATCATCGTATTTCAACGTAAACGACGTCGTTTACGATGGACGTAATACGTTGGCCGGGTTTACGTCAAAATATGACGAAATACTATAGTATATGGTCGTGAATCTTTGACCTGGGCAGTCTTCTAAATATCACAAGTGAGAAAATATCTATCTTACCCATCCTCCATTATTCATAATCCATTTTGCTAATCTACTTGCTACATATTGTCCAGTAAGCAATCCAATTCGTTGTGCTTGTTCTGCATCTTGTTTTTGAATTCTTTGTATTAAAAATTGAGCAAATGAATATAATGTAATAATTCTTCCCCATGTTATTTGTTTATCAGCAAACAAATAATTATACATATGTAACAACTTTTGACAAAATACATTACTGATAGTTAGATTAGTGTGTGTTGTTGTTGTTGCTATTTGTTGACATTCTAAATCGAATTTTCGTGCTAAACCAGTAAAGAGAATTTCATGACGATATTTTAAACGTTCAACATGACGAGACATTAACTGGCAATGGTGTGATATTTTACTGTTGGCGGAAGAATATAATGGAGAACATGATGATAGATATGAGGCAATATGAATAGCTTCTTTTTGAATAGATTTTAAGACTTGAGGATTTTCGATAGGAGATAAAGTAGACATTTTAATCTGAAAGTGAAACCTCAGTCTACTTTATATAAAACATACTCCTGTCATTTACGTCAGATCAGTGAGTCACTTTTTCACAAAAAAAAGAACGCTCTAATGTGACATATGTGTCATGATTCTGAACCAATCACTAAGTAAACAAGAGACAAGCTATTTTTAACTTTTAGATACGCTTTTAAGAGCTTTTGGCTAAAAACAACGACTTACTCAATTTTTAATAGAGCAAATTTTAAAATGGTAAAATACGAAGAAAACATCTGTAAAAGAGGGAGCTACACGTGTCTACGAGTCGTGTGGTCACTGTCATTGCTGGGGCGCCCTGATCGACTCGAATATGCTAACGTAACAAAGGATGAGAAATATTTTCACTGCTCTAAGAAAATATATACAACAGGTTTTGGGCAACCGAAATGAAGAAAGTATTATTAATATGACTAAAACTGCTTGTAATTGGTGGAAAGCATTGCGTGTGGTTTACCAGCTGTTTATTTCTTGCTATGGGTTATGTTATTCGGCTTTCGCCGTTTACTCTGCAACTCGATTGAGGGTCTTAGTCTGTAGGCTTTTACTCAATAACGGCAACAATAATTCTAGAAAAAAAAGAAATGCAGGAATTTTAATTCCAGTGTTACTTTCTCTAAAATTGTTGTCAAGACAAATTGTGATTTTTCCAACACAATATTGGTTCAGCATTTAAGGCAAAAGCACTGAACCGTATCACAATCTATCGTGATTTCTGGGTGGTTGAACTGAACGTTGTGAAGACGATCAGATTACTTAGACACACACGAACACAAAACGGGGGGAACAAAGAACTTTTCAGAGCGATACATGCAGAAACGTACGTAATTTTTCAATCAAGCATTGTTTTTTTTTAACTGCCAACTTTAAGAAAATACACTGCTACGAAATATAATTCTTGACAGGACAATAAGTGCTCCTGATATTTTTATTTTTTTCTATTTAGCAGAATGTCCACAGAAGAGTATGGGAAGTCTACATGATTTCTATTTACGAAAGATCTATGGATGCCATTATCTTGATCTGAAGACATTTTTCATCGTTTCTGGAGAACAGAAATGTCATGATCGTGTGTATGTTTAGTGAAAAAAATATATTTGTACTCTGTATGATCATGTTTTAATGCGAGGAGTCTTATTGAGATATATGACGTCAATGAGTCTCTCCAAATAATTGAGTCGATAGAAGCTGTTGGTAACCAGTATGTGCGATTCGATATCGACATACTTTTAAATTTCATCAAATTTTTTTTATTTATGAAGCTTCTTTTGAATATTTTAGAAGATCATTTCAAATATTTGAATTCTTTTTGAATTTGCTCTTCGGTTATCCCGAGGATTGCCTTGTTTAAAACAAGAATTTCGACAGTTCACTTTAGAATAGACCTGTAACAGTTCCAGCTCATAAGTTCAGCTCATTTGAGCGAAAGAACTGTTTAACACTTCTTTTGAAAGGAGCTGATATGTTTGAACAGCTCTTTGAAAGGAGCTGATATGTTCGAACAGCTCTTTGAAAGGAGCTGATATGTTTGAACAGCTCTTTTGAAAGAAGCTGATATGTTCGAACAGCTCTTTGAAAGGAGCTGTTATGTTTGAACAGCTCTTTTGAAATTTTTTCAACGACTACTGCTAAAGCTTTCACGCTGAAGCAAGGGCTTGCTCAACTCGAAGCGCTGGAAAGGAACGGTCATACATTTGCGTCATTCTGGAGAAAACATTCAACTTTACTTCCAATATTGAGCCAGATGGCACGTCGATTCGGTCCTATACTCGCAACCTCAGTCCTCAGTGAGAGCGCATTCTCAATCGCAGGCTATGTTGCTCGAAAAACACGGTCTTCTCTCTCAGCTAAAAACTTGAAATATTCAATGTTCCTAAAAGATAAACTTTAATCTTTTCTTTAGTCTGCTTTT
>CAJNOQ010006998.1:0-12855 GCA_905250885.1 Didymodactylos carnosus
AGTGAGGAAAGGGTTCTGAGAGCCTTGGAAGTGATATTCGTGATCACCGCGAAATTCTCTATCGAATGGTGTATGAAGTGTCGAAAAATAAATTTCACTGCAAGGCTGCCCTGGGTGCATCTTATTTTATATTGAAGAGAAACAACTTCTTCG
This sequence comes from Didymodactylos carnosus, assembly GCA_905250885.1. NCBI lineage: Eukaryota > Metazoa > Rotifera > Eurotatoria > Philodinida > Philodinidae > Didymodactylos > Didymodactylos carnosus. Next base: position 154 of record CAJNOQ010006998.1, read on the forward strand.
ATATTATCATAATTACTTTGTGAAAAAAATAGGTAGAAACTTAAAGATTCAAATGAAGAAGACTACAAATATAAACGGGTTATAAAAATCTCCTTCAGATTGATCGTTAAGACTCTTTATAAATTTAAGATTTCAACTCAAGGATTTTTGAGTCGTAAAACGTAACTCATCGCGCTGATTCCGAATATGTAAAAATCTCAATGATCGCTACTCAAAAATAAACCATCAGATCTTGATATGTCGATCTTTTCCGTCATGTTTTGTTTTTTCCTCTCAATCTTAGTTACTGAATACTTTTTCTAATTTACAAGAGTTTGAAAAACTGAAACCACATCGAACGAAAAAAGAGTTCCGAAGACGAGAACAAAAATCCTTTCCGGAACGTTTTATGGACATTTTCGTATATGTTTATTATATTTCGTTCGTTGTAATAAAAGTTACTATTTATACCGTGTGATATTGATTTCCCAAGCACTTTGAACGTTTTTTAAAATACTAATAGTTTTTACAGTATTTGCAACCTAAAAATGCGACTATACAAAGATTAATTAAGTATCAGATTTGTCCATCGTTAATCGATTTGGATGACGAAATTCAATTTTTTGTGTTACCATTTATCGCGTTATACCGAAGAAACTGTTTCGAAATAATGACTGTGCAACCAACAAGTCAAATTTTCTGTTCAGTGTGAACGCTACAAAACAGATTCAGAGCCTATCCTCCCGTTTTCGGAAGTTTTCCATGTAGTGTACCCCTCTAGATCAGACAGCGCACATTTTGCAAAAAAAGTGACTAAACAAAAAAAAAAAATAATGAAATTTTCGTTTGGAATGATTGCAAACTTAGGAACTATTCATTTATTGTTTCTCCTGTGTATATAGTCGAGTAGAGACTGAATAGAAAAGTGACATAATTCAATGTATTGTAAAATTCATTTCATCGTCTGTCTTCTATTCAATTCTTTTATACTGTATAATAATTCTTAAATACTCGGATATACAGATTTTATTTTTGTTTTAAGTTATCTGTCTACTCTCTGCTTTCTTTTTATATATTATTTTACGATAAGTAAGTATTCAGAAAGAAAGCGAAAGAACAGGTTTTGTATACGTATGGATTAAACAAAAATTGTTCACGCTATAAGGGAGGAAATAAATTTTATATATTACACAACTAAAGTATTCCTCATGTCACGTAACATTTGTGTATGTACAATGAAAAAAAAATATTTTCTTTTTCTCATATACATATGCAAGGAGAACAAGTCGCTTTTTCTGGTTCATGAATAAATAATAAGTTATAGAAATTCGTTATTGTCATATAAAATTTTCGTGTATTTATCAGTCTTTCATAGTTCACACTGAAAAATCAAAATTTGATTTAAAATTGAAAATTAGCATGTTGCTGATGAAAAAAATTGTTTATGTAAGTAATTTCTTTCGCTTTTCTTCCGAAATCATTCACATGACCTCTGAAAACATTACAAAAGAATTTACCAACACTCTGTTCCATCGAGGTTGTGTTAAGGAATTTGGATATGCAACCAATCACTTTTAGATAATTGTACAGAGGAATTCAGATATATGTTCGATACTATTCGTTCCTCGGATGTAACATTCTACAGTGCATCTATCGTTCATTTGAGGTTACACCATGACTGTATTCGCACAAACTATATTTTTTAGAGCAACAATTATGTAAAAATTATTAAAATGGAATAACTGTGAGAAACGTTTTTTAGCCAACATCCATAGAAAATTAGCTAGTAAAGTTAGATGGGAAAGCTAAGTAAAACAGACTGGTAAAATGTTGATTTATAGGTCAACAGAATAGGTTATTTTTGAAATGAACTATTACCGTATAATAGTATTTTACCTCTGTTTGAAAACCTTTTTGAATTCTGATTAATCATTACAACACTATTTCGCAGGGACTACTTACTATTTTTGACTTACTTAATAAGTTTTACTGAAAGAACTCTCCACTTTTATCCCATTATTGATTTTAAAATAAACGATAGATACGATGAAAACACGTCCGCTTATACTAATTAAATAAGATTTATTTCGTACTCAATGCAAATCTTATTGTCCTATTTTCATTTTGTATTAGAATAACTCCTACTATTAATTAGTGACCTATAAGTGAATGTACACACGCGAATATGTATTTCTCTTTTTTTGTGTGTATATGTATATGTGTGTGTGTATGTGATCGTTAAACTTCGTTATCGACTTTATGCTAAGACGAAAAACGATTGTTCTTTTATTCATTTATTATTATTATTATACATAGAACATGCTCAATCATGTCAATAGAAAAAGATTTTGATTGTTCACCTAACCATTAAACGTAGAGCATAAAAAGGATTGCCGAAAGAGTTATATGTACACATAAATTAAACAAAATATAGAAAAGAGAAAGGTGTGTCATATACAGAATGCCACTACAGAAGATACGTCGCTGGATCAACGAAAAGGTAAAAACTGAATAATATTCAAAAGTTATCAGGTCATCTTACTTGCATCACACATGAATAAGAATAGGTCATACAATTTAAAAATATATACGCTTTTTAGAGAGCGTTGTTTCTGTGCCGATTTGAGGTAAGAGGGGTAATATTAGCATGCCATGGGGTACTGATTCTGATTGAATGAACGTACTTGCATGTTCAATTGCATGATATTTTTGGGATAAACAAAAATTCAGTATGTCATGATACCTTAGAAGAAATTGCAATTTGCACTTTATGTCTAATTACTGCTTGCAAGCGACTAGATTATTTAATAGGATCCCTAGCCGATACTCTCTGGGGATTTCATTAAAAATTAAGTTTTCAGAATGCCATCATCTTAGACAGTTTTTGACTCTATCTATTAAGAGTCAGCAGTGGTGTGCTTTATTACACTCCATTCACTCTGAGAAGAACTTCCAATTTCCCTAGAGAATTTGATGTTTTTTTTTCTATATACAGCCTAATAAAGTAAACCAGTGAATGAATTCTTCAGAAATTAAGAACTAATCCCTGAGGAGTTTGGTTAAGATTCATAAGTAGGGACACTGCCTCGTTGTTATTACAGATCGGGGATTTTTGATGACTCTTACTTTTCGTCAAGAAGTTGGTCTTACTTAATAACTTATCTCTTCCTCAAAAATAACAACTTCTTTCAAGAATAATAGTTTTTCCATCTGTATAGAAATGTGTGACTCAAATAGTTCTTCTTTCACAATCAGTTTAACGCTTGATATCGAATTCTTCGCTCAAACGAGAATTTTATAAGATCCCTCAAATCTACCGTCGTTAAAGTTCAATTTTAATAGCGGATTGACTACTACTACATAAACGTCTTTTCACGATTGAGATTAGTAGAGCAAATGTTTCTTGGTACAGAGTTTGACGACATCTGTGCAAAATGAGGAGTGGCGCACGTGACTGCTATCAGTATTTTATTATAAGTCCCAAGCTGAGCCAATAGATCCAGTTGACGTATTCGTTATTGATTATGTGTGCTATCGAGCAGTTATCATGGCCTTCGGCAAACTACAATTTTGTTGAGGATGGTTCGGCGTAATTCAATGATTTTTTATTGTTTGAAAGCCAAAACAAAAGTGAAAAAACTGACGTGAGCGATTTTCGAGATTTGCATCCGATCTTCATAAATCTGCAGGCTAGTAGGAAGTGAATAGAACTTGCCATTTTACATTGAAAACAGATGAAAGTGAATTTTGATAATTGTCCAGATCAAATCCTAGATTTATGTTTTGTTGAATGTTTTCGTCTGTGCATATTGTCGAGAAACGATAGGTATCAAGCTTTTGGCTCGTGAGTAGAAATGTTCGGTTCCGGAATCAAGAACCGCGATCTCGGTTCTTCAGGCGAAACCGAAACGAAAAGATCAGCGGTCGCGGTTCCGAACTTAGAACAGAATTGCGGTTCTTATTTCTCAGCTTAGAACCGAAAAATAATTTTTCAGGCAGTAAGAATTCAACGAAGTAGAATTCATTTTATAGTAAACGAAAGGATTCTTTGACATGATGACAGGCAAATATATCTTTTTGTAGCTTTATCAACAGTGTGTTTTCATTTTGCAAATCAAAAAGTCCCGGTTCCGAAAAAGGATCCGTCTGAGAAATCACGATTTCGGTTCCATTGTGAGAACCGATAGCGCGGTTCCGATTCCGGACAAAGAACTGGAAATAAGAGAACCGCGGTTCTGGTTCTTCACGAGAACTGAACATCCCTACTCGTGAGATGTTTTTTCTATCTTTGTCTTACGGATGTAATCTATATTTTGCTTTTTAGGGTCCCTGTCATGAGAATGCTTATTCCACATATAATTTGTCAACGTCACCATCTCGCGGCAATTCAAGTATATCCCTATTTCTGTTGTCTATCATGGTTATAATGCTTTGTTAGTATTGTTTATAGTATCGTCATCTGATGGATTATCTGAATCTGACCATAGTACCAGTAGCAGCGACAACAGTATGTACGAACAAATATGCTATGATACAGTGAAATGGGATAATTCAAAAGAAGAAAATAATCATTCAATAATACCCTATGTGCCCTATCCACAATTTTTTCGATCAGAACAACAACGATATCAGATACCTTATCCTGATTATAGTTCAGAAGATGAGAGACCCCTAATGAAAATAGCATCACCAAAAGCACATCAGAATAATCATTTATCATCATCAACAACAACAAATATCCAATCAAATCAAAAACAAGAATTACACAGAGAATTAGCTTATAGACAAAAAATGTACGTCACTAATGATTAAGACGGTCTTTCACACATACCCTGCATCCAATACTAACAAAGTTTTCGGAAAATGTTAACCGTGATAAAATATGATTGTGATAACTCGAACTCTTACTAAATTTTTGCCAAATCCGTAAACAAAAACGGGTCTGTTTTTCTGCTTGACGTATAAACCAGAGGTTCCAAAATGCTTTGATAATGTTTACTAAACACTTCTATCTATTTTCTCTAAGAGCTACTTCACATTTTAAATTCATTTGATTTTAAAATTTTTATATGAAAATTCAGCGTTTGGGAATTTCAGAGATTCTACTATTTAAGAAACGTCTACTTCAAAAACCGAGCTCAGTTCGGACCTGTATAAATAATTTACCTACCAAGAAAAAACACTTTTGCTCTACGATGACGTGCAACAGAGAGTAGCTCAGTAGAAAATCGAAAGAAAGCAGTAGATATGACGATGCTAGTGTATGTTTCATATTTTAAGGCTTTTTGTAGAAGTATCATGACTTTTGATCCAAATATCTCTCAGAAATGGAAAACATCTTAATCTGATCGGAAGTATTTGCTCTTCAACTTGGTATATATAAAATCCATTTTGTTTACAATGTGTGTATGTGAAGAGTACGTTCTAAAAAGTCAGTTTTTTTAGAATTTCTCAAGAAAACATGCTGATACTCGTTATCCTGGCCCACCTCTGGGCTGTCCAATCTCGTACTTATCTCAATAATAACTTCATATATGAAATTTCGTATTCCTGAGCAGGAGGGCGCCCTTAAGTCGAGTAATGTGTCCTACGGGTAGTGGTGTGATTCATGACAGATGTTTATCATCTTTTTGTTTAGTGGTCAATTGCTGCCGAAAAAACCTGAGTTAGTTAGTGTATTTATACGCCGTCAAGAACAACAAAAACGTAAAGAAAAAGAATCTGAACGTCAAAGACATAAAACGAAGCTAGAAGAAGCTCTCGCAAAACAACGACAAAAAATTGACAGTGTAAGTTTGCAATCCAGTGCAAGTTTTTTAGTTGTTTATATTTATCAAGTTTTAGCCAATTTTTTAACATGAGGTTTTCCCTCTTCGAATAATTCTTATTATGAGGAAAACTAGTTAATTATCCAATATGTGAAATTAAATCACGAACACTTTTTACTTTGGAAATAAATGTTCGCCTAAATGCCATGCCCTTTTAAACATATGTAAATACTAATAAAAGAGTTATAGATCAATTACTGATTATCTTCAGATTCAAAATTTACCTCGCTTAGTATTGATCCATCAGAATTAGTACCATAAAACCAATTGGCATGTTTAGATGTCTATATTTATTTAGGTAAATGATGTTTCTTCGTTGACATCCACATCTTCCTCAGCATCATCTTATACAAATGAATTTGAATTTGTCTATCATCGAATTCAACAAAAAAATTCTGTTTCACATTAATAATTTTTGTAGATAATCGGTTTGTGAACAAATAAATTGATTTTAGTGTTATTTTCTCTTTTTTCTGATTATCAACTTGAATTATGGTTATTTTTCTATTTTTAAATATTGTATGTAGTTCCATTTTGACTCAAATAAATAATTATCTATAAACTATAGTAATTATGTTTGTTCGTTAATAGTTGTTTCATAACCTTACAAGTGTACAACTCAGAGAGGAAAACTCAATTTACTGTGATAGTAGATCGATACTTATTACATTATCATATAACGTTTGATTAGTGTGAACTTTGCTCTAATCTCTTTCGATACAACACATTTGGCTATACGCTATCATTTTTGTTCCTCTAAAGTTTCCAAAAACTATTTACTTTGTCCAATATCGATGAGAAACATCGAGTTTCTAATTTTTCATAAGAATGATTAACTTTGTTGAGTTTTACTACTCAGAAAGTCCGACACGGCGACGATTTGTCGTATAAATCTTTAGCATTCAATCAATGAGGCATAAAAGTCTTAAACAAATAGGTTTTTATTTAAATGCGTTCAAAGGAAAAGTCAAAAAACAGTATTGTTTTCCAACTTCTTTGTTTCTCAGGCTTTAGGTGGAAAAGTGTTGTACTAGGTATTCTTGTAAAAAACTGAAATAACGCTGTATTTTTAGAAGTTCGATATTACTGATATTAAAATGTTCAAATATTTCACTGGTGCTTCGTTGATTTTTATACAGGTGAAATTAGTCTTATTATTTTCTCCACCATCTGCTCCTTCCAGTTCTGATCCATGTGAATTATGCGATCAAATCTCAGAAAAATTTATTCAGGTAACTACATTTCATATCTATAGTACTCGTTTTTATATTGTCTTTTTTTTCTCATGTAAGAGTTATAAAAAGACAGCAAGAAGCAATTTTGGTGGTGGAAATTCCGATTGGGAAGAGAAAAAACTCAAAGATTATACGAAAAGGTAATCATTTTAATTCAATTTGAGTTGGATAATAATTCTTTTTTCTTTGTAGCGAAACACGTTTGATTGAAATAATGGAAAATTCATGTACATCAACAGAATCAAAGGTAAATAAAGGGTGTGTCTAAATGTAAACACTGATGAAACATATTTTTTGTTTTAGTGTACAATATTTTTGGAAAAATATGAAGAAGACATTGAAAATTGGTATAACAACAATTTGACACCACTCGACGAGTTTTTTCGATGGTTTTGCATTGATACGGCAAAAGTTTGTTGTTCGGATGGAACTTTTGGTAAAAATTGTCGTTCATGTCAATATGGAGATAATCATTTAATTTGTTCAGGATATGGAACATGCGATGTGAGTAGATGCTAACTAGATATTTAAACACTATGTATAATTCAGATATGTCTTAGGGAAGTGGCACCCGTAGTGGTACAGGTCGCTGTATTTGCGATGATTTGCATTCGGGAACAAATTGTTCAAATTGTAAACCCGGTTATACTAAAACAATAGATAATGATAAAAACATTATTTGTAACGGTAATTATTATTCAGTCGTAATAATGTTTCTATGTTGATTATATATATTTTATTTTGTAGATATCGACGAATGTAAAAGTACCTGGTTTTTGTCGCCATGCCTGCTTTATGAGTGTGAAAATGACAAGGGAACGTATAGATGCACAGGTATTTAACATCTAAATTTACTTTAAAAAATAATAATAAATCACTGTTCTGTTTCTTTGTTTAGGTAAACCATTTTATCAAAAATTATCGCATCTTGTTACTTTGTTGGTATTAGTTACAACAGCACTGATTTTAATGTGGAAACAATTACATACGCTTGTAATTGTTACATGTTTGATTACAATTACTCTCGTAGTTTTATTTTCGAAACATATTCTATAGTTTTTAACTAAAAAACAGGCAAACTAGGGAATTTTTTATGTTTATCGACTTCTCAATAATTACATGTGTGATCTCATCGTGCTCAAATTCATTTTCTTTTTATATTATCGTCTTTGAGTTTCTATGATCTAGATATATTATCAGCTTTTCTTTTACATATCCAACCAATTAAGCATAATAGATACTCATTTGTTTCCTTGCTCAATAATTGCATATTTTTATTGTTATCAAGTTTTAAGTTAGTCTCTTTTTGTATGTGAAATTTATTAAGCTTAGCCATGGCATTTTGTATTTCTTAAGTATCAAATGAGTCTACGCCTTCTTTTAGAGTATAATGATAGTGAATTGAGCTTTAATATTTTCAAAACGATAGTCGAAAAATAATAGCTATAATTGTGATACAGAATCCGCTGAACAGTTAAATTTTGTTATTTCGTTTTGAGTAGGTTGACTTACGCAGATATTTCTATTCAACTATTTAGTTAGATCTCAGACAATTTTTTATTGATGGATTACATAATGAAACCAGTTTTATCTTTTTCAAAATTCCGGTGTTTTCTAGTTTTGTTTACATTCCAATGTTTACAAACAGTTATTTGTTACAATCTTATTTTCTGTTTTTCTAATTATAATTGGTATACTCAAGCATACTTTGGTTGAATAATTTCACCTATTGATATTTCATCAAATGTTACTTCGAGTGGTGTCGCTTTCAAACGTAAATACCAATAGACGTCATTATAATAAAAATAAAACCTTTTTTGAATAAAGAATGATTCATATATTTGAAGTAGTGATTTTAACCAATCTTCTGTTGTTGGCTTTTTCGAGTCAAAATCGCGGTAAAATTTGATAAAATCATTTTTCAGTGAAGAATTTGTATGTTGAATAATATAATCATATGTGCCAATTAATTCAGGTTCTTGCGAGTAAATATTTAAGCGTGTATAGTTCAAACGAACATCACTGTAGAATTGAACTCCATATTGAGATAAAGTATTTAATGAACGAATAACAAAACTTGCACAATCATACGAATCAAAATATAATGTGGCAGCTGTGCCTAAATTGAACATTAAAGACATAGGTAAATTAAAATCCTGCAGAGCAGCCTCAAATCTCGAGCTTTGTTCACGAGGGACAGACGGATTCGGGACAAGAAAAAGAATTATTCATTCAAACTTACAATCTTGGGATAAATCACAGAAAAAGGTTGTCCTGTAAGTTTTATGTATTTACTTGTAATTATACGGTAGCTTCAAATGTTTAATTCATATATTTAAATAGCAGAATATATTACCTGGATCAGACCAAATTGACCACGTTTCATAAAACACACCTAAATTATTAGAATTGATATAAGTATGACAATGTCTCGTGCTATATCTGAAAAATACGTACCAGTATTATTATCGCTCACGGCCCAATGGTATTATTCGTTTTTTATGTGAAGCTGTTGGCAGAATTTAGTAGAATGGAGTACTTGATAATTCAACGTATCTAAATAAAGCTGACTATGCGATGTGATATTTGATGTACACATAGTAGCCCATTTATTATAAGTGTCACCTAAAAGGAAAAACTGATTATTGAATAATTTAACGAACAATTATATTAACTTATGATATACCTGAAGTTTCTCCAATTTTCTTCAACATACTCAAATCGGATGATCCATTCCACATGGAATCAACTATACCTTCATAGACACATAACGCACCTGAAATTATTGTATACGTTAACACTCAAAAACTTAACTCGATAACTTATGTACTAAGAGTATGAAAAAAAAAATATCTCTTAGTATTTGTGTAACTTATTCACCCTGATTACACCATATAAACGTATCATTAGGTAAAACATGAGGAAATGTGCAATTGAATAATTGATCTAATTCGTACCTAAAAATCAAAGCATATTTAAAACTGTGGAGAATAGATCCATATATGAACTATACCATTCCATCGTCCAATTTTTTCCGGTAAGTTGACTTCGAAATCCAAGTGCATCATGCATTATTTTCTATTAGAATAGTAAAATATTACTAGTTAATCATTCAAATCGTTAAATATTTTAGCTGTAAAACTTACAAATTTCGCCATTAAATCTCCAAATTTGAATGACCAAACCGGTTTTTTTAATGCGAAAATTTCAATTGTATCACTTGGTTGCGCGAATATCATCGAATCTTTTGCTTGACCAGTAGGACAAAACAGAATTAATCCAGGTTGACAATATGGATTATTTGGTGGACGACTCGATACTCGTCTAAAAGTAAAAAAGAGACTTGAATCCCATGAAACAGAGGTAGTTTTAACTTTCAAACATACTCGTAAGGTATCGGCCATTGAGCACCATTGAGCACATTTACTACAAGAAGTAATAACGAAACTATGTTGAGTAGCATGTTTGTAGTCTAGAATTATCTCATAGTTTACAGTGATTATATGCCGAGCAATACGCGAGAAAAATAGCAGATGGTAAGTTTTCATTTTTAATGTGTCAACGAAACATGTAAAAAGGATCGTTGATTGACTGAAATTGAAAAATGTATGGATAGATTACAGTACCTAAATAGTACTATGCAGATTTTAAATAAGGGAGAGTAATTGAAAAACTTCATACTTTTTTTCTTTTAGGGAGAAATAAGTGTACAGCTCTCTACTTCTTGCTGTGTGAATCGAACCTTCCCACACTTCGAGAAGAAATAATATAAATGTTCAACTATTAGGTGTGGCGAAAGTTTTGCATATATTTACAAGAGATGCTCAATTTAATTCTCTACAAAACTGATATTGACTATATTTTGCAGTAATAAAATTCTAAATTTCTAGAGGTCAAACACTTCAATGGAATCAAATTCAACTACTGTCCGTCAATTCTCAGAATGTTTTGCGAATTTTTTTCTGCACTGACGACAAATACTGAGAATATCAGGTATTCGTTTTTCGATAGTGTATCAACAACTCTTTTCAAAGATATATATATTTCTGAGAATAGTGCATTGAGCGATATAATACAAAAACAGCTGCGATTTTGTTCTTGTACCATTTCCTTTCTTTTGTTTTGAAATAAAAAAGTTTATATGGGGGAAGCATCGGCTTTATTTAAAAACGAGCGATGACATATAGTCTTTTTTCATAGACATTCAAGTGTGGACTATCCAAATCCGGTCTCAAAAGTTTGGAGTCTTATAAAGATTTCTCGAAAACCTTTGCGAGTTTCTAGAAATTCCTTAAGTTTATCCAAAACGTTTTTAAATCAAATAATTGGAAAGAGCACAAAATTCTGAACAAAATGAGGTATTGCTCATAATTTTAGCATTTACTTTAAAAAGGTGAGAAAATAACAGATGTACAAGCACAAATGATTTACTATAAAAAACTTATTTTTAAGTTGTTGAATTTATGGCTTAGAAAAACTGAAAAACTATCAGTGATACCTCATTTTGTTCAGAATTTTGTGTTCTTTGCAATTATGTAATTTAAAAACTTTTTGGGTAAAATTACGGAATTTCTAGAAACCCGCAAAGGTTTTCCAGAGATCCTTATAAGACTCCAAACGTTTGAGACCGGATTTGGATAGTCCATACTTGAATGTCTATGGAAAAGCGCATCTTACTTTACACTTAAACAAGAAGCTGGAGAATGGCGTCAAACAATATAAACTCCGAAGATCCTCAGCTCAGAAGACCTTCGGTATCCGGCTGAAGGCCCGAGATAAAAACGATATGATCGCATTATCGGATAGACCGAACAATGGACTATATAGGAAGAAAAAATCCCTCTTCCATTACTTGTCTTGGCGGAGAAACCAAATCTTTTTTTTGCTCTCCATTTTTTAGACACTGAATTTTCCATCGAGCGGACTCTAGAAAACCGTACAGAACTCAGAAAGTAAAAGTCCTCGAAGACTCAAAATTTGGATTTATAGCTTTTCACACATGCTGAACAAGATAGGACTATCCAGAAGCAAATCTGAGAGATCGATTGAACATGACCTGTTGTTTCTCTCATGCAATGACTGGTAGAATTACTCTTAAAACAGATACATGTATTTCTACAGAACAGAAAATTTACACTAAAATTCGATTCACCGCAGTCATCCGCCGATGAGTTACTATCCAAAAATGGTGGATTACTTGATTCATTAATGATCAGTATGCTTGCACCTCAAGGACAGGGAAATTTTCACCGGACTTATTCGAATCGATGTATATCATCACCGATCTCGCTCTCTCCTTACGGTTGTTTTGGTGTCCTCTCACGAGAGAACCTCTCGAGGTGATTAAAAGTTTTTCGACTCAGACTATTTTCATCATGTAGGGGATAGTCAGTAGTGAAAACCCCAAGTTGGTTTGAGCCCATGCGCCTTTTTGACGGAGATATGAGTTAATTAATGAAAATCCCATTAATAATAATTAATTAATATCTCACGACTATGATCGGCTAGGAGTCGGAAAGTTGCACCATAGTTGAAGATAGATGTTGTCTACTCACTGCGACACTTTTAGTCTTATAAACCAAAGCTTTTGCAAGATATGAATTTTTTATGATTTAGACAGTTTTTAGTGAAAATCCACCATTGAAAACCTAAAAACTTGT
>CAJNOQ010006999.1:0-12854 GCA_905250885.1 Didymodactylos carnosus
TTTTTGTGGGACAAATTAAAAGTTATGACATAATTTATTTTTAAATAAATTGTATGCAGTTTGTTTTATTAAGGATAAAAATCACAAAACGGTCAAAATGACCGCTACGGGCGTTCTAGTGTTAAAAGACAGTAAAGAAGGAAAGAAGTAAAATAGTAAAGAAAGAAAAAAGTAAAGTAGAAAAAGAGTAAAGCAGGAAGTGAGAGAGTAAAGAATTTTGAAATGCGCTTTTAGACATCAGTTTTTAACCGTTTGTCAACTTCAATGGAAAAACAAAGGCAAGAATACGAAAAGCACGTGGTGTACTTGACAAATTATCACAGATCAATATCGCATAGCGATCCCTATGTTTGAAATATATAGATGATAGCGCATAGTGTCTGCTTTTATCTGTCATAGTAGACCAGATTTTGCTGCGATAGTGCGATGTAAATAATAAAAACTTAAAGTAGTCGGATTGATTAATAAAGTACACTAATCGATCCAGTTTGTGATGCTGATTTCGAATATGATATTTTTTATTGCATAAAACTTGACTTCTGATAAAGAAAATTAAGAATTACGCTAGAATTCCGTTTTTTACTCTTATGATCTAAAAAATATGAATTTTCTCAATGATAAAGCAAAGCGGAAAAAAAGTGATCTTTGAAAGCTCATTTAATGGCTAGTCTAATGAAGTAAAACAAAACTGGATTCATCTCTTCACAAAAATACTTGATAGGCTTGCAAAATTATGTATGAATTTTTTACAGAGAGAGTTCAAAAGGTCCATATTTGATAGATCTTTGATCTCAACCTTCATCAAGCATCATTCTCAATTTTTAATGTTGAATCTGAAAGGATACTCTCAAAAAGTTGAAATCAAGAGAAAGAAAAAGATTTGAGCTGTTTTAAAACCAAAGAGTTTTTCGAAATTTTAGACGCTTTTTTCAATTTTTCTTCCTCTAAAAAATCTTTAAAAAAATTAAAAAACACTTTTTTTTATTCAGCTTGATGAACTCTATTTAGTCATGCCGAAAAAACAGGAAAAAAAAATTCGACCTTATTTTTTCATTATTTGCACCTTAATATAGTCTAAAGAACTAAAAATATTAAAATTTTCTAATTAAGTCTTTGTGAGATTACCAGTCAGAAAGAAAATATTCAAAAACTAGATTGTTAACTAGGGATGTTCGGTTCTCGGGCTCCGAAACCGACAATCGCGGTTGCCATTCTCGAGTTAGAAGCAAAGCAAAAAGAAAAGCAAGTGAAAAGGTCTCGGTTCCGAAAAACAGAAACCGCGGTTCCAGTTCCACTGTCAGAGCCGGTACCGCAGTTCCGATTACAGATGAAAAACCGAAAATAAGAGAACCGTGGTTCCGGTTCTTCACGAGAACCGAGAACCAAACATCCTTATTGTTAACTGCATATAATGGTGCAAAAATAGCCTCAAAACGAACGTGATAAAATGTCCAATTTTTGATCGTGAAAAAATGACTACTTTTAAGCATTAAAACTTGTTTAAATGATTAAAAACAGTTAAAAAATTGTCTCACTGCTGTATACAATTACATTTAACAACATGGCTATTGATGGGTATTTAATAGACAATTAATCACATCATTTTTGACATTGTGTATATGAATCACTCTTACCTTTTTCCATGATAAAATTTACATGTATCAAAACAAAATGGTATTCGTTGAAACAGACTTCGTCCTCGATAATCATCATGTGGTCGTTTTTTCATGAAACTTTCTTTAAAACTTGGACTAAGACCATAAACAAATGATATTGAACTGACTTCAAAAAATTCTCTCTATAAAGAGAAAACCATATTAGAATTTTAACTATTTGTAGAAAACAAACATTTATACTTACAACTGCTGGATGATTACGAAATTTGTTATGTTTCAAAATTTTGTTCAAATATTCTAATAGTAAAGCCTAATATTTGAAAAGAAAAATGATGTCAAAATTACTTACATACAGAATTCACTTACACAGCGAGATTTTATTAAATGGTCGTTAATCAATGCAAAACGGTCATTTCGAGTAGGAAAACAAGGTCGATCTGTATCTTGATCTTGCGTTCTTTAACAAAAGAAGTAAAGTAAATAGAAGACATTCAAATATTATCACAAAATGATCTTGTTAAGAAAAGGTAAAGAACTGAGATGTAAATCGTTCAGCTATCTACTTATTCTAATCAAAGAAAACATTATACTTAATTTTTGTTTATCAAGCAAAAATAATATAAAAGGTGACAACGTAAAATTCACGGTAAATTTTCAGAAATCTTTTTTAAGTTGTTCAATCGTACTACAAAGACGTTCAGCGCTACAAACATGTAAAATGATCTTCAGAGAGCTTTAAAATCTAAAATATCTTAATAGAATATTTTAAGAATTCATAGGTACAAGATTAAAACAAGATACTTTTCTGATGACTTTTCCAGAAAAAAACTTCTTTCATTACCTTGTATCCATTGAATCGCATTCAAAAGAAAGCAAAACGCATGCTAAAACTGTTAAAAGATGAACAAAATGTTAAATATCACATTGAATTATACACTTTAATTGTTGTTATATTAAATTCTTTGGAAAATGTTACAACTGACGAGAAATTTGTTAATAATATTAGTAATTAATTCATATTCCAAGGATATTCCCGTAATATTGATCGTACTCTAGTTAAAATACATGCCATTTTAAAAGAGCAAACAATATTCTTTAACTTATTTATGAGGCAAATTTCAATAGTTTATAGATTTACAGATGTGAGATCGTTAAAATAGAGATTGTGACGTACAAATAGTGTTTAAATTTGAAACTTATATCCAAATATGAGAAAAACTGTTAGCATTTATTTTTTCTCTTCTCCGAAGCGTTGTGATTTAACCAAAAAGTATCAACCAAATTAATCCATGAAAAGTCATTTTTTGTGACGTGTTGTAAACATCAAAAGAGAAAATCAGCGCACAGGCGTGGCGAGAGAAAAAGGTAGGAGGGATGTAAATTTATTTGAGAGAAACTATAGAACACAACATCATCCATCATCATAATTTCAACACAATAACTAAATGATAATGTTGATATCAATTTAAGATTTTTTTCTCATTGAAGAAAAGTGAGATAAATTTTGATTAGATTGGTTACCAGATCTTGGAAAGAGCTCAGACGCAATTCTTGGAAGACAAAGAGATTATTAAAGTGAAAATTTTTTTTCCAAAAGTAGGAAAAACGTACATCCTCTTACACCCCTTCTTTGGCCACGGCACTGAACCAACAAAGAATTTAATTTGAAAGAAACATATAAAAGCAAAAGATGACTTAAGAATCACCCGCACACAGTCACCTAAATCACAATCAAAAGAAAAAGAGTATATAATATAAAACTCAAAAAGCAAAAAAATGTCAGCGCATTAATCTTACGTTTGTCTGTATGACAATAATCTGACAGTGGAAGAATGATGCATACTATAAAAATTAAGGTAAATGCATTTTGTTTTTTTTCCATAAATGTCAGAATTTTTGGAAACATTTTGGCTAAGTTGAAAATGTATGCTGTAATTACTAAATTTATCCGATTCCGTCTGTTCAACGTGTTAAATTACTAATATAACTATAGATATTCATCCTCTCTCCGAGTTGTCCGACTTATATGAACTAATAACGTTTTGAAATTGCTTTAGCAATATGTTATTTTGAATATCTAGAGAGGATGAGCACCTAACTACCTGGAAAGATAAATATCTAGAAAGTTTAGATATATACAAAGGATAAATCTATACAATGCATGTTTGAAGAGGAAAGGTACACGTGCATATCTATATACGTATTAATATATATTTTATACAACAAGTTAGCCAAAATGTTAAAATTCTGACTTTATTTTTCTTTAATTTCTCTATTTCTAAGTTGAACAAAAACAATATCAATACCAAATACTAAAATCTATAATAATTTATTAGTTTATACATACTTATTTAGACTAGCAGTAGATCGTTTTGTTTCATCTTCGACAAATTTGACTAATATTTTATGTAATTCACTAAAATGTTTATATCGTTTTTTAATCGTCCATTCAAATGGTCCATGTGCAACAACAATTGTATATCTATAAAGTGAGAACAATCTAATTCTAGTTTATTTTTTCACACTATCAATCTACTTACAACCATGGATTTAGAAATTGTGTAACGTGTGAATATAAACGTTCAGCATCGATTGATTTAACATAAACACGTACATTTGGCATAAATGATCGAACATCACGATCATAAGCATGTGCAATAGAAAATTTATTGTCTAAAATTAAAGAAAAATATTTCTATATCGTATATATATATATATATAACATGTTTTTTAGTCAATTAACCTATTTGATATGAATGATCTACATTTGGATCATCAAATTCTTTATCGGGATATGGAAGATATTCGACATGTTTTTCAGCTAGATGAGCAACATTGAGTGCCAACTCTGCGATGCCAGCTGTTCGATTGAGAAGAACATTAATGCCAACGTTTGTATTATTAGCACCATTCGACGTTTCAGTCATCTATAAAGCATGAAAAAAGATAATTAGTTTTTATCGTGTATAAAATGATTGAGGGTATTCTCTCACGCTCTTTTTTCTACTTTTCTTGCAAATGGAGAGTAAAAGTCAGATTGAGTTCAAATTCATATCAGAGATCAAACATTGAAAAAGAAAGTCGGTATATTTTTGCCCAAAATTTTCTAATGTGTTCTCATAAGAGGTTTCTGGAAAACTCTCTGGTTTGAAGTACATTATGACCCCTTGACAACTTCATCCAAGCGGGTCCAAAATTATACCACAGGTACCTAGGACGATATCTTAGAACGATAATTTTCTTTTTTGTTCTTTAGCTTTCCCTCTCGAGATATACAAAAACTGATGAAAGAAATAATAATAATGAAAAATAATAATGATGAAGAAATAATCAAAAACGAAAAAGGAAACGTACTCTTTCTGAGATATCGTCCTAGTTACCTGTGATAAAATTTTGGATCCAATTGGATGAAGTTTCCGGAGAGTCGTAATGTAATTCAATGGGAACCAGAGTTTTCCAGAAAACTTTTATGAAAATATGACAGAAATTTTGGACAAAAATATACCGACTTTCTTTTTCGATGTTTGATCTCTGATATAAATTTGAGCTCAACTGGACGTTTACTCTTCATTTGTAAAGTGAAAACGAGGAGACTGTCTTTAAATCTGTCAGGCATGTCTACTGAGAAAAGCAAGTCACATATGAGAGAAACGTAACTTTCTGGTACAATCGATAAAAAAAAATGAAAGTGTTCATTAAAAAATTTTGAATGGTACGTTTTGTTCCTCTGTCTTTGCCGAGTATCCTATAAACATTTCCCAACTGCCAGACTCATACTGGCTGAGTTAGGAGGGAGACAATTTTCAGTTTTTGCCATAGAAATTTTTGGCAGGACTTTGCTAGAAAAAGGGTTGAAATAGATGTATTCTACATTGTTCGACAGAGAATGATTCGAGCAGTACCGTGGGGCTGTGAGCAAATGCGTCAAGCCGAAAAACCGCGGAAAAGTTTTTTCATTCTTTAGTGTTAAAATTTAAAAAGGCCGAATTTCGTTATGTGATTCTACTTACAGAATTATCCATTATTTTAGCAAAGACTACAGATTTTAGAGCTTCAAAAATTAGGTAGTCAAACTCGCCGCAGTCTGAGGAGTTGACTGGTGTACGGTATTGATGGTTTTCGTTTAGCTTTGAACAAAAATCTCACGAAAAAAGGTTGGTCTACATTTAGTTAAAAATAAAAGTCGATCTACATTTTTCCCTATAATGTAAAAATAGTAAGGAACAAAATGAGGATTCGATCTGAAATTACTTTTGCTAGTACAACTTTTGATGCTCTATCTAGTGTAGAAGTTTCATCGAGAACGAATGCATGCTTCATTAGTTCTGAGCAAAACAAGTTGCAAAAAGTCAGTCTACATTTAGAGCGGAAATTGACTTCCGCAAGAATGAAAGCTGTTTTTATCTCTACCAAATCATGCAAACTGGATTTTTTTAAATAGAGTTGTAGACCGACGTCTGATCTACAATTTAGCCACTCCAAAAATTTCTTCAGTGGCGGACTTTTGGGAAAAACTGTAAGAGAGGGTCGGTGTACAAAAAATGGAAAAGATGCTTGAAAGTTGAACACTAATCATATGGTTAGATTCACAATTCAATTCTCTACAGGATGCGCTGCTTTCCCTTTCTTTTTACATAATCAAAAATTCAGTTTTCAGATGATAAGTCATCAGAAAATTAAGTTTTTTCAACTTTCGAGTCTCATAACTTTGCAACGAAAGGACGTATCGAGTAGAAAATTTTTGTGAAAGTGGGCAAAGTACTAGGCAAAGCACAGGAAAGCCTCTTGTAACCTGAGTTATTATAGAAACATATCTAAACAAGTGATTGTACTAGAAAGTTACGTTTCTCTCATATATATGTCTTAGTTAACTGATGCATGACAAGATACTCTACAAAGGGTATCGTTTCGATTCGTCGATTCATTAGTATTTTTCCTGTCTCGTCGACAACATGAAGAGGAGGGAGATGAAAGATGTTAGTGAGACGCTGACACTATAAAAAATCGACGAATCAGGGAAATTAATTAACGTGTCAACGAATCGGGACTGAATCCTAGAAACTAGTGTCCATACAGCGAGTTTCTAGAGTACTACATACGATTTTGAACAGGAATGTAGTTTCTTGTCTGAAGTTTTCTTCAATTATAAAGTTTATTCAATTGTCAGTTTCACTTACTGTTCAGAATAGACGGCGAGTTTAAAGCAAAATTTTTTCAAAATTGACCTATAGCATGATTTTATGTTTTGATATGTGAAATCATAATAGAAAGTCATGCCGTTCTGTTCCTAGCATAGATTAAGTAATTTTCTAATACAAAAAAGTGCATGCTTTCTAACAGCCACATATTACTACATGAATAAAATGAACATAAAAATGGATTATATTCAGGTTACATCAAATCAGTAGAGTATAAAAGTCTGACACTATAGCTTTTTGTACCTGAATAGCGTTTTTTTTACTATATAACTGTTTAAATCCAGAACTTTAGACTTTAAACAGTGCATTTTACATCTGACTATCTTTTTCGTCTGTGGTTAAACATAAACATCTACAGAAAATATTAAATTTTCGTCTATTTTCCTCTCTCGCCATTCATTTATATATGAACAACAATCCTTTATCGTTATACATTGGAAGAAATGATTATTTCTTACTATCGTACGTATATTGTCAAGAAAAAAACACATTTGTATCAAATTTGGAGGATATCGTATCGTCTGCTTTTCTTTCTATATGAAAAAAAGAAGAGAAGAAAATTTTGCGTATCATATAGTAAACGTTTTTGATAATGGCAATATCTGGCGATGATACTCATCATACAACTAAGTCATTTTCATCTTAATTGTTAATAATAAAAAAACTTTGCGATAAGATTAACTAAAGCAAATATTACATTTTTCTTTTTGTATTCATTGTTTCGCTTTTTTCGCCTCTACTATTATTACGTAAATATCATCACATGTTATGATAATTAAACTGAGCGAGTAGTAAAAATAAGTATTAACTGACTTAACGTTCAACTGAATGACAAATTGCCCTATACGTTTCATAAATATTAAATTAAATGTGATTTTAGGCGTAGAATGACGTTAAGATAGAAAAAAATTCATTGTTAAACTTACCGTCGTATTTTTTTCATAATTAATGAGTTATTTTATTTTGAGTATGTCCACAGATTCTAGCATTTTTTTTTTACAAGCTAACATTATACTACACGTAGAACAACTGTACGATTTATTGGCTTTTATTTTTCTTTTCTTTTCTGTATCCTTTTCTCAACGAGACTTGCTATATCAAGTGTTTTTTACATGGTACTATGTAAAGCTATACTTATTTTTTTTCTCTTTTCCTTGTCACACATTATCTTTTTTTCTTCTTTTCTCCACATCACACGCAAAAAAAGAAATTTAATATTGTAAATTCCTTATTTCTTTCAAAACCATATGCCTGACATTCACAGTTTGAAAATAAAATATTTATTCTATCTGCATAATTGAGAGAAACTACAAGAAAAAAAGTTAGATTATATTTTTTAATAGTCTGTTGCATGCATATCGTGCGTCAAAAGCAATGACGTACACGCGTTTTTATAGCTCTCAAGCAGGCGCCCATTTCTTGTTTTCGTTGGGAACACTTGGTTGATTTTTTTTCTTCTAATACAATGTTCGATTAGATTTTATTTTCATCTGTATACTAGAGAGGCAACATCTATCCGTGAATTTGAAAATTTTTTCTACAACTAGGAAAAATTATTTTGAAAAGCTCAACAGTCTGAAGTTTTCAAAAGGAAAATTATTCCTTTATTTTTAATCTTTTCCGCGTTGAATCCTAACTCTTGTAATATCTGTCATAAATGTAATGCTTCTTTTATGTGTTACTGATTCACACAAACACACATGATATAAAGCTGTAGCAAAGTACCGATCATCTTCGTTACACTCATCACATTCTTTTTTGAGAATTCTTGATATTTTCATCTGACGTAATCCATGGGGAAATTTTGCTGAAGTTTCACAACGTTGGGGTCGTGCAATTGCAACATCAAATGCGTGGTCACATGTGAACTTTCTATAATTCCCTAAGCGTTTACAAGCGAGAATTTCTTTTCACGTGCATCCATACACCATTTTACCACTTTCACTAGTAACCGTGTGCGAAAAGTTTCCGTAAGCATTTCACGAGTTGTTGCAAGTGGAAAATATTGTGTCATGCTGTTTCATATACTGAAATTTTCCCCTGGGAAGCGATTGAAAACAATAGATTGAGAAAGAAACAACTTTCACAACGAATATTCTTCACCTACAAAATAGCCATTGTTTATTTTGCCATAGTTTATTTTGTTAATCGACTGAGTTAAGAAATCATCCGTTGTCTGTCTAATAAAGAATAGTCGGCTATATGTATGAGAAAATTAATGGGGCATTACTTCAAGATCTACTACATTAAGGGCTAACGTTACTAAGGGGTGTGCGACATCCTTACTCCCCCAAAAATAAAAATAAATTGATTTTTCCCGGCAGAACAAAAAAACGTTCTTGTCTTAGTGGAGCACCCACGCCAAGTCTTACCGCTTGCGACATTCAATGGTTGTCTTATTCAAATTAAGAATAAAAAAGTGGAAATTTTCCTATGTAATTCGAGATGGCGCCATATCATGACTTTTCGCGTCCATACAAATTATATGGGAGAATTTTACTTTTTTATTCTTAATTTGAATAAGATGACCTTTTTGTGCCCAACTTCTTGAAGGATTCTGATCTCGAAAAAATATTAAGTAGAGGCTTGAAAAAAGTCGATTTTACGATAAGGTTATTATGCTACATTATCATCAGATCGCCGACGCATTCTATTTCGCTAGTTTATGGGAATGTATTAAATTAGACAATGTAGCAACTGTTAAAGGATAGGAACTAGCACTTAAACCTCAAAAAACTAAATATGAACTCTCAAAAATTTCCAGATCCTAGGTGTATAAAAAGATAAATGTCTATGCACTTCTGCTATTTTGAAAATAAGTTCCATCGCTAGTAGCTGGATATATGCAGTTGATGATCTCATTAAATACGCATTCTCTACTCGATTAGAGCATTCTGGCAGCTCGTGCTTGCTTTCAATATGAATAGAGCGCTAGAAAATTCAATTAAAATTCTGAATTTTTCGTGTCTTTTACAATTCTGTGACACTAGAGTAGCTAACTTTCACAGTGCATACATGCTTTATGCGTTATCCATTTACGATGTGCTTGATTTTAGGACAAAACAAGTATTAAAAAAGAATATAAATGATTTCTCACGACTACTAACAGCTGCTACGCTTTAATGCGTGTACTTTTTTTTATCTCCAGCAATTCCGATAAAGTCATTTTCTAATGGTATTTTTCTTGACTAGATAAGATAAGATAACATTTCAGAATATCCTTTCGATTTTTTCGAACTTATAATCACGTTTACTGAACAACCTTAATCATATCCTGAGGTTTTGAGCCTCTTCTGATGTTTTTCACTGAATAGTGAATTTTTTAGTATTAGGTGAAAACGCTAATTTTCGTAAAACTCGCTCTTCGCTAGATCTTTAAAACGTTTCTAAAAACAAAAATTTCCACGAAACTCAGTTTGGTCGGTTACCTATAGTCCATCATAGGCTCTAAGGCTACCAACAGTCACCGGGGGC
Organism: Didymodactylos carnosus; assembly: GCA_905250885.1. NCBI lineage: Eukaryota > Metazoa > Rotifera > Eurotatoria > Philodinida > Philodinidae > Didymodactylos > Didymodactylos carnosus. The sequence continues at coordinate 10,289 of CAJNOQ010006999.1, forward strand.
CAGTCGCTGGACTCATAGGAAATCCAATACAACGTCCGAACCACGGAAAATCAACCAAGGGTGTAGAACGAGGGCTGCGCGATTACAATTACAAAATGTAAAGTTCATACATTGCTATTATCTGCAGAATTAAGAATTCTAGAATTATGAACTTTACATACATGTAAAGTTGCTTATTCACACTCATCTTCACCCTCACTCCCACATTCACCCCTAGAATTCAGAATTTTAGAAAATTCTGAACAAGTAAAGTTCAACTTTACATACATGTAAAGTTCATAATTCTAGAATTCTTAATTCTGCAGATAATAGCAATGTTTCAACTTTACATTTTGTAATTGTAATCGCGCATGTCTGCACGCAGCTGGGTGTCTAGTTTAAAATAAAATCAACCCGAGATCTCTAGCGTGAAGTACATTTAAAAAAAGTGTTCCACACTGGGCATGTCTGAACAAAAACGTGTTTTGAGACTAAACGCTGTGCATTGGTCGGTCTATTTTAGGACATGTAGGAAAATGCTTGTAATTTTTGAACGCAAGATCACACAGAGTTGTGCAACGTCTTATTTTGATCAGAAAAGTCTGCTCTATAAATCTACGTATTCAGAAAAACTTTACTTGCGTAAGTGTCGAGAAAAAAATGATTATTTGAAGACTCTGGTTTTCAAGGCTTCTAGAAAACTTGCTCGAAAACCACGAAAAACCAGTTCTAGGTCCGAAGGCGATACTGATTCTGAAAGCAGACATTCCAGGCTATCTTTCCATGTGCTTGTCTCCAAATTGATGTTTTGATACAAAAAGATATCATTCTGAGGATGGGGCCCTTAATTCTCTACAAAATGGTATAAAGAAGATGATCCTGAGACTTGAGATTTCGTCTTAGTTGAAGAGAAATCGAAATGCGGCAAGAAAAACCCTGAAATTTTTCTTCTTTCACTTGCGACATGGGTTTCAAAATTCAAAAAAAAAATTTTTCTTTTGAAAATTTCAAAAGATCAAAAATTTTCGAACTATCCCAATACGGTATCGGGATAGTTCGATTTCTCTTCAATTAAGACGAAAATCTCAAGTCTCAGGATCATCTCCTATATGCAATTTGTAGAAAATTAAATGCTAAATCGTTTGCAAAAATCAGCTGAATTTTATTATATGCATTTCATATAGATAACGTCAATTTACCGCGAGGATCAAAATTTAGTAGACACCCTTTAGCATTCGACAGATAATGATGAGAAAATTCTAAGATACATTTTACTTTCTGGTCCTGTTGTTGTCTGAACCAAAACCTTGATACTAGTGAGCTAAGGATTTTGCCATAACACGTCTTTTTAACCGTGGACTTCAGACTCCAGATAAATCAACCTTTGAAGTTTACCAATATCGTTTGTAGTAATATAATTCAATAGAAATAATAACAATTGCATGCAAACAACAATCATTTATTTTTTATTTCAAAAGGCCTGAAGCTTTCGATTACCAGTGGCGGTAAACATTTTCCGTACACCCCCATTCTCTTTTTCTTTTGATCATAACTCGATAACGAAAAAAGCTTTTGACAAGCGGTTTGCACCAAAATATTCTCCGCTCTCTCTAGTATATTAGTAGATAAAAAAGTTAGAAATATTCATTGTTGTTCAGTGTAGGCTCATTAGGCCGAAAAGTGAACGTTTTCCGGTCAGCAAACATTTTCCGTACAGTTGATAGAAACCTTTTCTTACGCTGTATAAGCATCGACAAAATATGAAGACTACATCAATCGATAGAGGAGAGCGCCAGCTACATTTTGGTAAAAAAATAAATTTGAAAAGCTTTTTCTTAAGGATGAAAACGCGACTTTAAGCCAAAAGTGCAATACTCTTCAGTGTGACCTTGGAATCTCGAGAATGGATGGGTGAAAAAGAATTTCTGATTAAGCCATTCGAAGGAGGATCAAAAACTGAGTAAGATGAGTGTAGTCAGGAAGTTAAATGAAGGAATTTGACCCATCGTTTAATCGAAAACTGATATCATTGAGGATAATTCTTTCTGTATCGTACCACCAGCTTGTTGCAAACGTAGGGACCTACCTCATTCGAAAGAGAATTCAATTCTGAACAAGAATATTGTAGTCAAAAACAATTCTAACATCGGCACTTAGGCTAAGAAAGGGTTTCTGGAAAACCAAGACCTCAAAACCAGCTCTCTGGGTTTGACCAAATACTTCTTCCAGACAGCTTCATCCAACAGAGTAAACATTTCTGAACAAAATGAGAGGTCTCCGAGTTCTCCATGACTATTCTTCATCGAACTGCACTCAATTTAGTACAGGCCCCAAAGGTATTTGTCTGTTTTTGAAAATTTCCATGATTTTACTGTGTCTGAGGCTTTAAGTAAATCTTTTTCACTGAAGAGTATTGCACTTTTGGCTTAAAGTCGCGTTTTCATCCTAAGGAAAAACCTTTTGACTACTTACAAAAACTTAATAATTATATGTGTTGCATTTCTTCTACAATCGGTTATCGGTGCGATTGGCAACTTACAAAGTTCATTGAATACTGAGGCGCAGGTTGGTGTTAATTCATTGTCGA
>CAJNOQ010007000.1:0-12853 GCA_905250885.1 Didymodactylos carnosus
GACAAAAGCATATCCAGCTACAACAGCAAAAGTTTCAGTCATACCCAGTGCATGTGGAACAAAGAAAGGATTACCAGAGTAGGGAGGAGTCAAAATTATATTCTGTGTTTGGATTTTTATCTCATAAGTTTTTAGATTATAAACAAAAAAAAAATCAATGGCATGACCATAAGCAAATAAGCCTAGTGGATCAACACCCACTGTGTAAAATTCCTGATGACTGTAAGAAGAAGTCTCAAGATTTTAATAATTATACGAACATGGGTTATCGCTTACATCATAATTGATTACATCTACAGTGTGGTTTCCACTTACCAGATCTTCTCCAATATGAACAAAATATTACTGACTAGCATTTTGTTTTTTCCCAGCTGCTATACTGTAGACATAATTTGTTCTACTTAAAAACGGAATACGACAAAATCTAGAACTTTCATTATAGGGACTAACTCCAACTACAAATGCTTGTACTAAATTTCTAGCTATAATCATTTGGTTATCGTTTATCACCAATTTAACACCATAGGCATCAAAATCCATTAAATTTGGGCTAAACTGATCGCTTAAAAGTGGATGAAGAAAAATAATGAAGCAGGAAAAGTAAAGCAACATGGCAAAAAATGAAAGAAAATCCGTCTGTATTTGTTGTTTCGATAATCAGGTAATACAGTGATAACAAATAATGTCAAGCTTCTATTTTAACTAATGCTTTGCACACTAAATTACTTGCCAATCGTTAAATTTAATTTAATGTTCATGAATGGTTTCATAACAAAGCACGACAGTCGAATAGTAAAGTGTACAAACGGATGATTGTTTTCATGTAGATTTCTAAACAGAGAGAAGATAGCGTGATTTCTTCCAACATTTTTCCATTATAGGAAAAGTTAATCAGTGAAACAAATTTCTGTGAGATACATTGATGCTTTTTGTCTAATTTTAAAACTGTCAAAGTTCTCTTTAGTCAAATAAAATTAGAGCTATTTTGATCAGTCGAACGCTCTTTATGAGTTGTTGATAGCCCTAGTGAAACTGCATGCGATGAGATTTGTCAGGAAAGCCTTCCACTAGAAAGACGCCTTCGTGATGGAATGGAGGTGTGTCTAGCTGCTGCTAAAAGAACGAGTGAGATTGAAATCTTGTCTCATGAAAGAATTGTAGTTGTACTTCCCGTTAGTGATGGGTCGATCTTCGAATCTAGCGATACCATTGCACTAAAGAAGTACAACGGGTAGAGAACAAAAAAACATATGACTACGCGTATTTATGTAGAACCGAGAATATTCCTTATTACGTTCTATGCTGTCGTCGTAATCATCGGGACAGAATAATAGAAAGCTCTTTAAAAACAAAAACTCATATATAAACGACCCTTCTAAAATTTTGGGATTATATAACTATTTCACAATTAATTATCAAAAGATAGTCTAATTAGCAATGATACAAGAGCTTTCAAATGGATCGGGTGACATTCATTAAAAAACTTCCATTAAAGCGTTCCTTTTTAATGAATGTCCTGGTACTTTCATTAAAAAAGTTTTTGATGGAGTTTTATAAAAATGATTGTGATGGCACAAGAATTTCATCTAATTTATATATCGCTTAGCAAAAGATACCTGTGTCACTTCACTATCACTAAGCGATGCATATCTTTTTTCCGCTTAAATACACATATTTTTGGGTCTTTAACTTATATTTTGTTCGCCGAACTTTCATTCAAATGTCTCTTACAAAGTGTCTGGGAACTGGAGTCTCATAGAAAATGTTTGATGGCATAACAATTTCATTAAAAGATTTTGATGATACAAGATAAAAATTTTAATGAAAATACAGGGTCACCGACCACAACGAAAGTTTCATTAAAAGTTGTAATGAACCTCCTTTTAATGGAAGCTTTTTAATGAAAAATCTTTTAATGAAACTCCGATATCTCCTTCCAAATGTCTATCAAGCCTCCTGTGACGAATCGGAATGGCCTATATACATAAGACTTGTAACCGGTCTGGTCTAAAGTTTGGACCGACCGGACCAGACCGGTTACAACTCTGATATACATCTACTAATAATACATGAAAATTAAATTGTCTGCAAGCAGCCTTGTGTAGAGATGCTCGATAAAGTTGATATAGCTTGGCATCAACGCAACATTTTTTCATGCAGTTTTCAGTAAGAGATCAAGCAGATAACGATCAAGAAAAATCGTTCGAAAAAATTTATAATATAGGTATAAAAGAAAAATTTCTACACAATCAATACTTAAGGATACTGCCCTCTTTTTTCACCTTGTTGCCAAATGCGGAGCACACCTCCGATTGAGCTCAGATTTATAGACATAGACATAGAACATCGAACACTGAGAAAGAAAATTGATGTATATTTGCTCAGAATTTCCAGAGATGTTCTTCTTATATGGGTTTTCTGGAAAAGTTCAGTTTTCATTGGGTCACATTGCGACCCCTCGAAAAAATGGTTCGATCAAACTCAAATTTTTACCACGGATACTTTAGACCTTATCTCAGGATGCAATTTTTTTTTCCGAAAAATATGGTTTCCTTCTCGAGATATACGAAAAATGACGAAAGCCAGTAAAGAAACTGAAAAAATCTGACTTTTTTTGCGTGATTTTCAGCATTTTTGGTATATCTCGAGAAGGAAAGCATGTTTCGGAAAAAAAAATTTACATCTAGAGATAGTATCTGTGGTAAAAATTTGAGCTCGATCAGACCATTTTTTCTAGGGGTCGCAATGTGACCCGATGAAAACTGAACTTTTCCAGAAAAACCATATAAGAACATGTCAGAAAATTCTGAGCAAAAGTATATCGATTTTCTTTTTCGATGTTCTATCTGTTCTATAAATCTGAGCTCAATCGGACGTGTACTCCGCATTTGGCAACAAGGTGAAAAAAGAGGGGAGGGCGGGGTTTACCCTTAATTGTTTTACTTGAAAATTTCATGATATCCAACTCATCTTCTTCTGTTGCGCAACGATCTCTGGATTGTGCTACTTCGTTTGCTCAGCTTAGCACTTTGAGAAACGGTAGCATTTGTACGGAGGTGCGTACTAGATTCAATCAAGCTTCTTTATAATCAGGGTTGAAGAAGAGAGAACTTACCGTTCGCATCAGAAAAGAAAACGATCTATGGATAATACACTTAACAATGTAAACTTTATTTGCACACTTTATGAGTGGTGAGACTAGGAGAATATTGTACAGATAATACCATATGAAATGAATGTTTTTTTGCTATCGTTATTCTAGTGAGCCTGGAAGAAAAAGAAGAAAAAACCATGTTATCAGATCTGACACATATGCCGTTTGTAGTTTACATATTTAGCAAGAAAAAGCTTTGAAAGTCAGAGAACTGAAAATTTGTTACTTTTGGATAAGTCGAGTGGGAGAATTACTGTTGTATCTCGCATAACTTTTTAAGTTATGAAATGCTTTATACTATATAGGTTCGTACAAGCTTCCAAGTTTATATAAGTACTCATGAAATATATAACATGTTCAATGAAGTTTCGTTCAGATGAATTTAGTGCGGTCCGAGTGACAACTGTATTTGCCAACTTATTTCTCTCGCATGTGCTATATATTCAAACAATACAAACAATTCTTTGGTAAAACGGAAGAAAAGGAAGAAAAGAAACGGATGATTTTATTCCATTACTGAACCAATCAACTGTGTTACTTCTCCAGTGCATTTCTCGTGATTTTTCATCAGCATAAGTAGCTTACATAGTGGGGACTAGGCCTCGACACTAGGTATGTAACGAATCGGATATTCGAAATTCGGATCGATTCGATTCGAATAGTTTTGAAATATACTTTGCATATTTCACAAGTACCGTTTGTGACACTTGAGCTGAACAATAAAAGTCAGAATCACTAAATCTCTGCTAAATGAGCAGAGATATGGTGCTAGTCCTATATAAATTTTATTTTTTTTGTATGAGCGTTTTGAGCTAAGACATATCACACATAATTTTTGGACTAAATACCTACGCAGTACAAAACGGTCGAATCTACTTTACAAACGTTATACTCTCTTTTTTCTCTTTGTGCAGTTAAATTGTAACCGCTTTTCTCAAGTGTAAAATGCAGGTCGACGAATTACATGCACTTAACATTCAACTAAGATTCTAACAGGTTATCAGCCAAGTGCTACCGTTTCGGAATATCGAACCCTGGCATCTTAGTTGAATGTTAAGTGCATATAAGTAATTACTAACATCTGGTTTTCGATTTTATTCATCAGCTGAGATTCTGCATGGTGATGCTCTTTCTCATCATGGTGATGCTCTTTTTTGTTACGAAAGTTTCGAAACTATTCTAGTTAATCTGTATTAATCAAGCAATTTTTTTTGCTTCAATATGCGTACTTGTTGATATATTCAAACCAATTGCATCACTTGTTTTTTGTTTATAAATACGAACAATTTCTGATATAATCTGATTTTCTAAATCTTGTTTAAATTTTCTACCTTGTTCAGATGAATTTTCCATTACAATAAATTGATCTTTTATATCTTGTTTCCATTTATCTAAATTACTAATTGCTTTTCTTAATTCTTTATGTTTGAGATCAACTATTTTTATAGCTTCATCAATTAGTAAACGTAGTGCAATAACGATTAAATCCCATGTTATTCGTACTATACTTAAATCTTTAAAATTTTGTTGTATACATGATGTTTGTCCATTCATAGCATTATCAACATGACTAATTAATGACATTATTGTTTGTGGATCAGAATATGATAATTTTAAAGTTGATGACATGCCCAATATACTTTGATTTAATTGTGGAATTAAATTATTCACAACTGTTTTAAAAATACTTTTATTTTTGTCATCATCGCGACGATCTACAAACCAATCCATATTTATTCTTAAATCTTCCCATAGATGTTTTGTATTTGAATTTGAACTATTAAATAACTCCTAAGCGAGATGGCTTCTTTTCATCTTTTTCTGGATTTGATAAATATGCGCGAATGTAATCAAATAGTATATTTCATCCATGACAATAAGTATGATATTTATCAATGTCTAATGTTGGACAACGATTATATATATCTGTTTTTAATGCTGTACCGCGTCTTCCTTCAACTAAACGATTATAATTATTTAATATTGTTTGTGTAACATCATTCTGTGATTTTTTGAATGAATTTAAACTTTGTCGAAACTCTTTAACTAATTCATCATGTCTTTTATTTAATGCATTTTCTAATTCATTTATATTAGTTTTTGTTCTTGTTTCTTTATCAAAACATTTTTTAGCACTATCTAATAATTGTTTTTGTACATGTGTTGTTGCATTTGTTTGTGCTATTGTATATGAATCTTCTTCAAATCGTTGTACTAATAATTGTTGATTACAACGTATTGATGGTTCTATATTTTTATTTATTCTTTCTTTTAAATCAATAAAATATGATTTCTGTGTATTATAATCATATTCATCATTAGCTTCATGTACAAGACGTGTTGTTAAATTTTCTAATTTATTTTTCCCTTGTTGAATAAATTGTTTTAAATATATGTCAGCATTGTTTATATTTTCATTTGATATCATTAATTGTTTCTGTTTTTCTAATTCACTGTCTAATAATAATTTACCTTCATTTAATAAAGTTGTTGATTTCATAATAATTATTTTTTTAGCTATATCTTTTAATTCATTTGATGTACTTAATTCATATAATGTTTTACACATTAATAAACCTTGTCCTAATTCATCAATGGATTTCCAATTATTTGTTAATTTATTATATAAATAATCAAAATCTTTATGACCATGACTTTGCTTTATTATTTGTTCATTTAAACTATGAAATATATTTAATCTTAATTCATTTATCTTTATTGGAAATGTTTGATTACGCCAACGTTGTTCTATATTTAAATCTGAATTTATGTCTTCAGAAAATGCACTTGGTAATAATACAATATTTTCATGTTTTATTTCTAATTCATCATCAATCGATACTTTTAAAAATCTACTACTTGTTTGTAAATTATCTTTAAATTGAGTTAATTGTTCACAAAATATTTTTTTATTACGATCCATTTGATCACGTAATACAAATAATAATTTAGGCTTTAATGGTGAACTTTGAAGTTGTAATTTTGCATATATACTCATACCAATCAAGCCTTCCAAACTGGAACTTAATTCGCCCTTATGATTAATAAGCACAATATGCGAAGATAATATTGCCATTGTTATCATTTGATTATCAAAAATGGAGCCAGACTCTTCTAATGATAATAATCCTTCTGTATCAAGTATAACAATTGTCATGTCTTTATAATATGCAATACCTAAAACAGAATTAGTATATAAATATCGTACATTTTTAAGAATCACAAATTTAATCAAAGTTGCGCTCATTGTCTATAGCACTTGCAAGCGATAACTGTTCGAGATTGCTTAAACTATCTAATTACGTATCATTATGATGGTGGTGCATAGCTAGAAATGGGTCTTTTGTATGTGTGTTAAGATTCACACCATTTCGAAATCCTAAAGAAATCCTGCCAGTATCCTCCCATGTTATCGAAATCGGCGGTTAACACCGGTTATCTTAAGAACCGACGGTTAACCGCGGAAATATATAAATTTCAGCTGAAACCATAGCAGCACAGCAGAAAAACGGACGGTTAACATCACAATTAACCAGAAAAACGACAACATGGGCTACTATTATTTTATGTACTTGTACCTACGATCCTAGCAAAATTTCAGATAATCTTAAAGAAATCTGTAACACCAGAAAGTTGTGGACTTGGCTAGGAATCAAATAGGATCCTAATAAAAAACAATGTAGTTAAAAAACAAATAAGAGATGTCGTTAATAATTACTTATACATATGTCTCTAGTGTCAGCGAAACATGTTTTCTTACTGCAGATGGATGCATCTTTTATATTACCCAGTCAGTCAGCTATACCGTTTGAAAATTCGTTTTAACGCGAGATTAGCTTAAAACATCGTGAAACTCTGTTTACGAAAAACTTATCGCGAGAAATTCGCTTAGAAAAAGCGCGAGAATCGCGTTTGAGTTAGTAATATATTGCATTTAATGCGCTAAATTTTTCGTAAACACAGTTTCGCTCGTTACTTTGAAGGTAAACTCGCGTTTTCTCGCGATTCTTGAGCCGGTGTCGCGTTGCAATGGTATAGTCGCACTAAACGAAATTGATATTGAAAAACCTAAAGTCCCCATAATATATTTGATATAGTTAAAGACTAAGTTTTCCGGAAGCAACTTTTTGCGAGGAATGCAATGGCAGTCTCGAAAATCCTTGAAAATGTTTCGAAACCGAAATAAGTATAAGCTGCGAGACGCATCTCAAAAAACGACAGAAACGAATGTAACTTCGTTCAAACGCGAGAATCAGTGCATTGTACTTTCTTCGAAAACAAAAATCGCAATTCCTACAAGAATATAACGAATGTATTGAGTTTTAGTACTCGGTGAGGGTGAAGATGAAATCTTCTTTTTACAAACGTGGGAAATTAAAGTTATTCAAACTCGAAACGCAACTTTTTTCAAGTGTTGAACACAAAACGCGACACACAGTGAAAATTTGCGTTCAAAACGCGTTAAATTTGTTTCAGTTGAGCCCTAAACACGAAAAATTAGATGCCGTTCGCGAGTCTTAAAGCCTACTGCGACTGAAAACGCGTTTTTAAAAAGTTATGATGGACATAATCGTGTTTCTCGGGAAATATTGATGGCAAAAACGCGGTTTTGAGTAAAGCGTATATTTAAAGGTCAGGAAATTCGCCGGTTTCATGGTGAAACTATATATTCTCGCGCTGTATGAACGCTAAAACCGCGTTAGAACGAATTTTCAGAAGATATAGGTGCCTAATTGGGAAGACAGTAACTCAAAACCTTTTTTGGAAGTAGGTTTCCGAGGCGATCTTTGGAAAACTAGCTCAAAGCTCAAGATCTACAAATACGAACATTTTAATTTTTCTTCATGGATATATAGTCTGAAGTGTACTGTTCAAAATAGGAGTCAGGCGAGACCTTGATTTCCAGTGGTTCGAGCATGATATCGGACTGGTATTCGGCAGCTTTAGGTAGTGTTGAAATCGCACAGAACTGACGTATGTAACCACACTGAATCTGATGGAGATATTTATTTTTCGAAAAAGCTAGAAAAATCTAGCGCACTCAAAAGACATCAAAATTAGTTGAAAACATCAGCATGTGATTAACAGTGCTCATTTAACAGGATTCTATGATGGACAAACTTGAAAAACCCCGTTATTGATTGATCGTTTTCTGAAAAACCTTTCGGAAAACCATAAGAATTTTGAGTAGATTTCTTTTAAGAAGGATATAGAACAGCCTGAATACCGTACATTCTAATGTTTACAAATCGTTCTCATGCTGTTTGACTGAGTTATGAATTTTTTAATATCAGGTGAAAACAGCACGGAAACCCCAACTTTCATAAAACTCGAGTTTGACCTGGTTTTGGAGCTTTTTTCAAAAATAAACATCTCCATCAGGTTCAGCGTGGTTGAATACGTCAGCTCTATGCGATTTTAAGACTACCTAAAGCTACCGAATACCAGTCCTAGGGCTTCAGGGAAGTCCGATATCATGCTCGAACCACTGGAAATCAAGGTCTCGCCTGACTCCTATTTTGAACGGGACACTTTAGACTATGTATCCATGAAGAAAAATTAAGATGTTCGTATTTGTAGATTTTGAGCTTTGAGCTGGTTTTCCAAAGATCTCCTCGGAACCTTAGTTCAAAAAAAGGTTTTGAGTTAGTGTCTAATATAAAAAGGTGCTTCAGAGTTGCCTCTTTTCGAAGTTGGAAACCCGAATTCTTTCATTCCTTCCGTTCTTGACTTATTCAACAAACAGCCGCAGGCGTCATAATTTGAAAAGGATAGTAGAAATTTTAGCAGGACAAAACGAGAAAATGTTTATCGACTTTTTCAAAGTTTTCTGGTAGAAATATTCAGCGAAGAATATCTTAGGAAATCTTTTGAATATTCTTCTGAAAAAACAAATTTTAGAAAGATTACTGTTACTATTAATAGGAATATATACAATATTTGTATTACTGGTAACAGTAACAGTAATGTGCCACCCCTAGTCGAAGGTAAGACACAATTTCTTCCGGCATACTTCCGACTTTAATTATTCGTCTATAGTTTTATAGACTAGCATATATATGAGTCTTCAGGAACATAACTTTCAGGAAATGTGTATCACTTTGAGATATGCTTATGGTAATATTTCTAGATTTAAACTCCTAAGTTTTGCGGAGTTAGAGACGTTCCAAATTCAAAAAAATTACCAAACGTCACCAACGCGAACTCTTCCCACTCTTATAATTTATCCCATCGAACTAGAATTTCTACTGAAAGTACTACATATTATTTCTAAGTTTATTTTATTTTTGTTTTCTATCTTCTTCCTGTAAGATGTTATGGCAAAAAACTAAAAACCTCGTCAAAAACCGAGATTTTTTGACGGACACACTAGACTGTTTAAATTTTTACTGGTCAAGGAAAAGGGATAAATAGAAAACAAAAAAAAGGAACCTTAGATATATAATTCTGTAATCTGACGCTAAAATAAATAAACAAACAAATTATATATTACCTAAATAAACTCCAATAGTACATCTTCCAGAACTAACACGAAAATTACACCCAAATGTACTATTCAATAATGAACTTTTAGCCGATGATTGTTCACCAATAACAGTTAATACAGCTAATCGACCAGAAACACGTAATCTTTTTATTATATTTTCCATTAAACGACTTTGACTATATAATGGTCTACTACGTAATATATGTATAGCAAAACCTTTATAAACTAATTGTGATATACGATCAGCTAAACGTTCAAACATATTTTGGTATTTATCTAACATTGTTGGTTGTTCATCAAAATAATAATCATATAATTCAAATAATTCATCAACAAATAAACCAATTGTTAAATCAACATTATATAATTTTAAATCAAGTTTTTCTACATCATTTTTTAAATTTATTGCTTCATTACGTAATTGATTTAAATATTTCAATATTTGTTCATAATCAGACTTTTTACCATTTTTATTTTGTAAATCAATTTGATCTTCTAAACGTTTTATATTTTTATCATGTTCATATATTAATTGTTTTTTCTTTTCTTTTTCTAATTTTAAATTAGGTACATATAATGAACGCCATTTTTCTAAATATACATTTGTTATTAATAATTCTATATATGTTTTATTATTAATTAAATTAATTATAAATTGGGTATATGATGTAAATGTTGTATATGTTTTACGTTTATTTTCTAATTCTTTTAATTCTAAACCTAATTTTGATCCTAATGTTGATTCAATATCATCACATAATTTCTTTTTTATTATATTTATTTGTGCACGTAAATAACTTAATGGTGTTACAATTAATAAATTTTCTGTTTTATCTGATAAATGTTCAAATAATTGTTTTAATTCATTTTCAATTTCATATTTTAAATTAAGTTTTGATTGTTGACAATTTTTTTTTGTTCTTAAATAAGTTGTTTGTATTGAAAAACATGAACGAAATAATGATTGTTGTTCTATATACTGTTCACCTTCTATAAATATATTACGAAATGTTGCTATTAAACGATTAGCACGACGTTTGATTTTAAATGTATTTAAATTTTGATTTGTTAATAATGAATTAAATATTGGTGCTGTTGTCCAATATATATGTGACCGTTGTGTTTCATTTGCATAATAATTTTGAAATTTATTAATTAATTGTTCATCAGATGATGATTCATTATCATAATTTTGAACAAATACAACAATTATTGTTGGAATTTTACATGTTTCCAATGAATAATTCATTATTAAATTTATAAAATCTTTATCATTATTTCTTGATGGTAAATCATCTTTTGTTACATAAATAATTTGACAAGATGCATATAATTGTATAGAACGTATTAAATCTAAATTATATTCATTATGTATTGTACCATGTACATCAAATATAATATATGGTTTATTTTGTGCATTAGAAAATAATACATCAATACATGATGAACGAAATTTCATATTACCATCATATGATAATGATTCTTTTCGTTTATCATTAAATATATATGGTAATAAACTTGTTTTACCTAAACCAATACAATTTTTACTACCTAATTGTATGATTAATCTATCATCTGTCAAACATAATATTTCTGTTAAACAATTAAAATTAATTTTATATAATGGTGCTTGATGTTTTTCATTCCATATATAATATGATAATGGTATTGGTAAATCATTTTTACGTATAAAATTACCTAAATAATTCAAATAGATTATGATTACATTCATATAAAAACTAAAATTTAAGCAATTATAAAAATATATAAAGAAAAACTAATTACCTAAAAAATATTGACTTTCATTTGACATACATTCAATAGCTATTATTAATAGAATACGTTTTGTAATCGAATCAATAAATAATTCTAACTTTTTTGTATTATTTGATAAATCTAAACATGTTGGAAACACATCTTGAATATCACATAATGCATGATAGCGTTTAAGGCTATCTATAATATACGGTGTTATGCTTTGTTGTCCATTAATAATTGAAACCATTTCTTTTGCATCTAATGGTTCAGAAATTATTGTATTAAATGATGGATCAAGTAAGGATGCATTTTTTGCGTCAGGAACATGAACTACATCGAACCAAGTTGAAAGTATATTTTTTTCGTCCGAATCGAAAAGATCTTCTTGAATTGTCTGAAGATAAGTGCTATTATTTGATTCTAGAAGTTGTTTTAGATCAATGTATGGACTTGATTCATAGTCAGTATGAGCTGAAATGATAATGAGAAATTTATGTAATTTGGTGGCTGATGATTTGATTACTAAAGAGATTTATAAATAATACAGAGTATTTTATGATTATCATTGAAGGCTGGGCGGATATCCGATTTGAGAATATTCGAATGATAAGCGAGAAAAGAATGATTACATCAACGCGTATTTCCAGCTTTTCTGTCTTTCATGCTTTTATACTTTTATACTTTTCTGACTTTTACGCTATGGCGGTCGATATTCTGTCTCGGATATCCGCGAACATTCATAATTCAGATATTCTTAATTCATATATCCGCCCATTAGAGCCCTGCAGGTTAAACCTAACCTAACCTTATCTACTAGATTTGGGTTATGAAATTTTTTATAGGTTAGGTTGTAGGTTACGCCATTGATAACTATTTTTAACCTAAACGAAAAAAAACGATTCTGAACCACCACATTTAAAACAGCCAAATTGGCTGTACAGTATAGATCACGGATGACGGTAAAAGTAAAGGAAGAGAAAAGATAACGTAGGACGGTAAGGAAATCTTTTTTCTTACCGTACGAAACGAAGAAGTTGCGTTTATTACACGAAATTCTTAACGTAAGTGAATCATCCTTAACGAAATAACGTCAAACAGTATAGACTAAAAACCATACTATACAGTATACAGTATAGTATGGTAAAGCGAAACAATAATACATGAAAGTTCAAGATCCAGGCACACACACATAGAAACAAAAAAGTCTGTTTAGCAAGAAGCGAATGGCAACGAGATAGAGAACAAAAGGACACGTTATTCTTCGTCTATACTGTATACGTGAAAAATCTTCTTTCGAAACAGATACATTTAGTAAACCCCCCCCCATAATAGAAGCCTCCCCCATATTAGAAGCCCCCCTCTGGAGCAATCGATGTGGAAGGTGTATTAGAAGCCCAGGGGCTTCTATTACGTCGGAAAAATAATTTAAATTTTTTAAACGACATATTTGATCG
>CAJNOQ010007001.1:0-12853 GCA_905250885.1 Didymodactylos carnosus
TGGCTCTGTTACATACGTCTCTCGTTTGTGCATGTATCACTCTAAAAGGTTTATTGGCTGTTCTTAGAAAAAGTTTCCTGACCCGCCCATGTATTACTCTGACAATTACTTAGTATCAGATCCACGAGCCATAACAGCAAACAAGTGACTGCGAAACTTGAATACATCATGTGAATATGCTCTGAAGCGGAAGATTCCGAGAATAGATGATCCACAAGTTTATAATACGTTGCAAATCTCAGAGTTTACCGTCACATTGTTATCAGAAAGAACATCTTATTTAGAAATTCGAACATGACAACTGGAATATAGGAGGAAAGAAGACAACAACTGCAGTCTGTATGTTGCACGTCATCACTTTGGAAAGACATTGTCAAGCGTGATACCACTCCTTGAACCAAGGGCCCTGTGGTGTTTTGAGCTCAGAAAACCATGTAAATGAGCTTGGTGTTAATAGAAAATCTTAATTGATTTGAAAGAAGGCAAATGAGCTCGGAAATTATCTATAAGATAAAGGGAAAGAAGCAGCTGTGTCCAAACGCGGCTGTGCGATTTGAAACTTTAGACGGCTGACCAACTATCTGCTGTAATCAACCCTCGAATAAGACGATCAATTGCCGAATTGTATAAACTATGAAGTGCAGGATGTGCAGAGGCCTATTTTGTACTGAATCAGACAATAGATAAAGATTTAGTACTCGATCTTGCTCGGGATCTAAGGTGTACAATAAGTTGAAACGGTGGCGTTTTTTGTAGAACGGAAGTGAACAAAAATACGTGTAAGATTTTATCTTGCCGTGACTAGACTTTAAATTCGAACGAAAAGCAGTTTATAAGTAACGCATTTTCATCTATTTACAGAAGCTTTTTAGGTGAACTTCACGTAATACAAGAAGAACTGCGGTCTTACAGAAACGCTCTAGAATTATGGCCGGCTTTGTCGCAGATTGAAAGAGAATTATAGCTTTTTTTCCCGATATACTTCTTCTTGCTGGAATCCTATTTATGTTTTTCCATGAACCGCGGTGGAATCTAACACGAAATCAAATTGTTTCAATTTACGGTGGAGAAATGTCAGTACGATTCATTTTCTCACATGTATGGTCTACTGAGGTTTTTTCTTACAATATTATCATGCTGTAATGCAAAATAACATGCTAGTGGATAAATGTGAACGCATTTTAAACATGCTTTAGATTTCAAATTACACTCCTAATTTCAAAGTTGAAATTCAACTTTAAAATATATATCTGTTCATCATTCGGATGATTTGAGCAAAACACTGTCAAACCTGTAAATACTCAGTTACTGATCTATCGCATTAGTCATCACCTTGTTGAATCAATATGTATGTTTCAAAGAGATCATGCATCTCATTTACCGTTTTGGTTTGTTACTTAACTGTTATATCACAACCGCTGCTTTAGGTGTACACCGCAACACGCCATCCGAATGATAAATCATGTCGAAGCAGTTCTCTTATGGACAATTCTAATTTCTAAGTCCCTTCTGCATACTGACGCACGACCGATCATCCATCGCGTAGTATCGTCGATGAAAACTGGGACCGGAGCAGGAGAATGCCACACAAAATACGATTTGCGTATCGAAGGGATGCCTCCATATGTTTTGAAATGTCAGGCGTTTCATGCGCAGTTATCGCATGAGAAAGTGACGAAAAGCTATGCTACTTTAATCGTTCGGGAGTAGTCTGTCCCAGAAAAGAAACAAAAAAGATGTTGGAGAGTTAATTTGATGAAGAAAACTTGTGCAAAGTTGAAATATCGTTAATGTGCATGAAAACACTTTTAGAAAAACGTTTCTTAATTTAGTTCGTGTAAAGGCAGTTACAGATTCAAATTGCTGCTACCATTGCCGTCTCGTTTCAGAGTCTTCATAGAAAACTAAAATGTCTTGTTCAGTTTCGGTGATCCATTTGGAAATGTCTAATGTGTTTTCACATAAGAAATTATAAGTTCATCATGACTTACTTCATGAAGTTAAGAAGAGTATTTATTGTGGATACTATGAAGTAAATCGAACGCTAGCCATGGTGGTTTGTGGTGAAGTTTGTAATTTCCTCATACCATATATTTTTACATAAAACAATAAATTTTGGGTTCTTTTCTTCTTCTTCCTAAAAATAGCTCTATTTGATTATCAATTAAACAAGTAATTAGATATATCTACTAAACATTAATGTATAATTCATCATCTTTTTTCCTTTTCCTATAGATTAAACTTTAGAGAAAAACTAAATCTATGGCTCTCTACCTATTTTCGTTGTTCATGTTTGAATATATTACTACAAATTCATGTTTGACATAATACTAGAGGAAGAGAAGTGTTATAGTTCGTGGATGCTTTATTTCAAGCAAATATAATTTGTATAAAAATTTTAATTTGTTTTTCATGTGAAACTAATTGCCGGAAAATATATTAAAAGAGCATGACAAAATATACTCGGATCAGTGCAAATAAGCAGGCGCTAAATTATAGTTAGAGGTGAATAAAAAAGCGTCGTTTGTTGTCGTATATTGGGATCTATAATATCTGCGACGCTTAGAATGTGTGACTGATATTGAAATTCCAGGTGATACAGAAATCATCTGTTTTTTTGATTTCAATTGCCAAATTTCTAATGAAATACGAGCGACAGCTGTAATTTGAAGTGAATTAGGTACTGTCAGTTCGACATGTCAAGAGAATAAGCATAAAAGTTTAAATATGAGAGAAGTGAAACACGAATATGGTTTTAAGAATGAAGAAACGAACGTAAAGTGCATATTCTAATAAAGAGATGTAGACAGAATAGATGTGACGCCGTGTGTACATGTGTGAAGAATGATAAAAATGAAGCCTAAAGCAAGTATCAGGAGAAATAAGAAAGTGAAGAAAAACATTATCTCACAGTGAGACCGAAACGGGCAAGTCCGGCCATTTGCAAGTCAATTCCAACAGAAATTTTGTTTGCTAATTCCATGTACCCTGGAGCTTAAGGAGGGTGCCTCCATCTAGATCTTCCTCCAACATTCCCAGTTTGTAGAGGATACTTCGAAGTGTACGTCCAGGTGTTTCCTCGGATTACTGGCATTATCTGGCTGAGAAAAAAATTAATTATTTAAAAAAATATTGTTAAGTTTTTGAACAAAGGACTATTATTAAAAAAATTCCTGTCCATTCTCCATTCGTCATAAAAACTTGGTTCTTGCCTAGATCGGTAGAGAAATATGTGGAGAATATTTACTATGAGAAAATATGTAAAAAATTTTGTTCTTTCCTTCCTCTTATTGACTAATTAGCACTAATTAGCGTTAATTTAGCCGTCTTCCATAACCGTTTCCTCTTTGAGATATCTTCAAAATACTGCCACCATGTCAAAAATCCGAAAAAAAACATATTTTCAATAAAGCGGCCGTAGTTTTGTCTGGTTTCATTTTCGAAACTTCAGAGTAAGTTTTTCGGATTCCGGTGAATCCAGAAAACTTACTTTTAAAGCAGCAGAGCAGAAAATGGATTTTTCGCGGCGCCTAGAACCGGCGTGTGTCGGAAGCGTCAGACAGACTTTGCGGTCCTAATTCAGGTTTTTCTAGAGGACAGAGAGCCAATATTTTTGCATGACTAGATTTGCCAGAGGTAAAGCTTCAAATCTTTGTGCTCCGTTTTTTGAAAATCCTTTTCCTCGTTGAAAAATCAAAATACAGACCTCAATTCACAATTTTCTACATCAGAACTCAACTTTCACGCAGTGGAAATATCATATTCGGAATCAGCGTCAAAAATCGAGTCGAATGATATATATTTAAAATTTTTTCGTTCATTTTCATTTTTTTCTGAAAATTTCGGTAGTTCTTCGATACTAAAATTCAAAAAAAAATTGAAGTGATCGAATAAGATAAAAAAGTACATCATTGAAAAAAGTACACTTTATTGAAAATGTGTCTTTTTTCGGATTTTTGACATGGTCGCAGTATTTTGAAAATATCTCAACGAGGAAACGGTTATGGAAGGCGAGGACAAAATACACGTGATCCTCTGTCAATTCTTTATCGAATGATGTATAAAAAAGCATGAATTATTTTTAAGTCGAACTCTGCTTTCCGTGTATCTTAGTTCGAAGTGTCCTCTACCAACGGAGGGAAAATGGGAGAATGAGAAAATTTAACAAAAAATTCAAAACTAAAAAATTTTGTCTAATTTCTAGTTAAGTGAAAATATTTTCACAACACCTTGAACCAAATTTTGCTGGAAGGAAGTATTTTTAAGGAAAAAGTGTGGGTTTCACGAATTTTTTAAAATTCGTTAAACTGAGCTTTTAAATTAAATTATACGAGTTTAATGAATTTTGAAAAATCCCTCATTCATATTTCAGGGAATCTGATTCTGAACAACTTTCGTATCCACACGTTTTTTCGAAGTTCGAGTCGAAGTTCTTCATATTTAAAATAAAAAGTCCAGGTTGAGACATAAAATCCCTAAGTCCAGGTTGAACCAAGAAAACCTTCAAGTCCGGACTTCGACTTCCCCACCTCTGCTCAGTGGCATAATCATTCGTCTATAAAGTCATCTTTATGTATCTGAGATGAAGTTAGTCTTTCATCTGTTATTCGTAGTGTAGCTTATTTTGTCGGTAATAATCGCTGTGGAATGCGATCAAAATTAAACTGCACATGAATTCTGCACAGGCTTTCAAATTTTTGTTGATTTGTTAAGTCAAAAATAAAAGAACAAAACTTGCAGAAGACTTTGCAAGGAAACTAATTTGTACAAAGAAGTTGTGCTGGTTTAGGTATTCGAAGAGTTGACCGTAAACAAAACATAAACTAATACTTTGCGAATTTCACTGTATTGTTGTTGAATTTGATGAGCTTTATCAAGTGATGCTCAATGTTTGTGCAAAAAGATAAATACCCATTTTCAAAGCATGAATTAATGCAGATAATTCGTCTTTTTTATAATGCATCAAAGTCTTTGATCATAAGTAAAAGTATCGTTGATGTTATTTGAACACCAGAATGTGTAGACATGGGCATGATCAAAATTAAAAAAACAAATATTAGAATGGATAGAAGGGATGATGAAGAAGAATAGACAAGTAATGTTTGTTGCTAATATTCTAAAAATAGTAATGTCTGAGAAAATAAGGCTGCACGAACGCTGGGCTTCTATAATAATGTGTGATATAAACATGAATATCACCTCACAAGAGAGAGACACGTGCTATAATGTGTAATAAATTAGTAATATGACGGAAAAAACGGTTACGATCTGTGAATACGACCAGAGACGCAACGCATTCGCTCTCAACTTGTACACATCTCATTTGTATCATAGGTGAATATACGCAATATGAATATTATCTAGGTTATATATATAAATATATTTATATATAATATTATAGTACTCTTTATGCTAAACGAAGAACTTAAATCTGACTTAGTAAGAATGCATGACTTATAAATCTGACTGAAGACAGTGCTTAAATAAGCGATACATAGTTTCTAAATAATGGTATCATGCAAGGGGCATGTTGAACACATGCGAATAAAATATATGGCGAATGTCGGAACGCTTCGATATATCGAGACATAAACTATAATGATAGATCTCCATAACAAGTTTAACCCGATATGTGTAACCCTCTCCATACATCGAGATATACCTCGATAAGCCATTATATTGTACATTTAAGGCTGTACACACCATTATATTGCTATTTATTTATGTTTCTAAGAAGAGAAAACTTAGAAACTTTTTAATATTTTTTTACATAAACTATAATGATAGATCTCGATAACAATTCTAGTCAGAATATTTCTACTGCCTATCACGATGCCTTCTATATCATGCCATGCACTTTCAATGATGCTTTAACTTTCGGTTTATTAACCATAACCGAAATGTAATAATAAAGTGCGGCAGAATATAGAGCAATAAAAAATTTTCAATGGATATCATAATAGCAGAACGTGGTGCAATACTTGTAATATTTATGATGTCAACTTTTGTATTCGACAATACATTTATATTATAGATGAGTCATCATACATAGTATTTATATCAATAAACCTAAAGCAATAAATCGACAGTTCGGTAAAAACTTTTAAAAAGCAAAATTTATGCATACTTTTGGCATATCGTGTATCCGTTCTTAAGTAAAATACTTAAAAGTTTCTAAGTTTTCTCTTCTTGGAAACATAAATAAATAGCAATCTAATGGTGTGTACAGCCTTAAATGTACAATATAATGGCTTATCGGGGTATATCTCGATGTATGGAGAGGGTTACACATATCGGGTTAAACTTGTTATGGAGATCTATCATTATAGTTTATGTCTCGATATATCGAAGCGTTCCGACATTCGCCATATATTTTATTCGCATGTGTTCAACATGCCCCTTGCATGATACTATCATTTAGGAACTATGTATCGCTTATTTAAGCACTGTCTTCAGTCAGATTATCTATATATAAGTCATGCATTCTTACTAAGTCAGATTTAAGTTCTTCGTTTAGCATAAAGAGTACTATAGAGATAATCTAGATAATATTCATATTGCGTATATTCACCTATGATACAAATGAGATGTGTACAAGTGAGAGCGAATGTGTTGTCTTAACATTTTAATTTATTTTATTACCGATTAATTAATTAATCGTTGTGGAACACTTCTATATATTATTACTCGTTTCTTAATCATTAGCCTTACTACCCGGCTTCGCTCGGGAAATTAAAACAATTAATTAAAAGAAATATCTTTTATTGACTTTCATCTTCTATTTCTAATGATCGTGGAATAGTCGAGAGAGAATTTGAAATACAAAACAAATTTCAAAGTCTGTGTTGCTATGATTTTACAAAATGTAAAAATTTATTTCAATACTTGATCATACCTAATCTGAAAAAGTTTATGCTTAGTAGAATAATGAAAAATGCCCAGTCATATCGATTTCACTTATTCAACCATCACAAATTTATTCATATTGTGATTATTTTAACACTTGACTGTACACAACATTTCTTGTTTCTCCATCTTCGTTGGCGACAATATACAACTTTGTCGGGTCCTTCGCTCTTGACATTCCCACATACAGTTGTCCA
Organism: Didymodactylos carnosus; assembly: GCA_905250885.1. NCBI lineage: Eukaryota > Metazoa > Rotifera > Eurotatoria > Philodinida > Philodinidae > Didymodactylos > Didymodactylos carnosus. Next base: position 7,104 of record CAJNOQ010007001.1, read on the forward strand.
TGCATCTTTTGCAGAGATTTAATCAAACTTTTGCTGGTGCCAGTTATCACATTGCAACGACGTTGAACTTCAGCTTCTTCATCGCCAAGAAAGTAGATTTGCAAGAACTTCGATTCCTCATTTGGCAGTGGCATCGGTGAGCCAGCCTGTCATTGAAACAGCACATTCCAGGTGTCTCGCCTTTAAACTTGAGCGCATCACAGTACGTACACTTTACCGACATGCCGCCAATCACAATTTGAGGGAAGTTGGAACAGTTTAAATCAGGGTCATAATTAAATGCTTCGTCTTTCATGTACATCCAGTTGCTTGCTCGAAACGTACCTTATCGCACTCTCTGCTGCTGAAGTCGATCCTGGCGAGCTTGAACTGTTTCAGTTGAAAGTCTGTTCTGTTGGGCAATTGAATTGCTTTCTATCCGCTGCATTCACTATTCATCGATTTCTATATCTCTTGAGTTTGCTGCTCGCAGACGTGCAGATCTTCGACGTTCCTCCGTTTCCTCAGCAGTCTCGTTACTCCGTCTTACAGCATGTTGAATTCGGCTCTCTTCTCGAACAGCTGCTTTAACTTCCTCTGATTGATTTTCGCGTAATATTTTCTGTCTTTTTAAATTAATTCTTGGTAGATCAAAAACAGCTCATCGCTTCTTGGGCATAATAAAGTTAAGCTGAACTTGCTGAACTATAATTTTTACTATGACTTTTATTTCTTAAATTAAAGTCAATGATTGCTTCGATTATTAAATTGAAGGCATTAAATTTTTTATTTTGCTCAACTTCAATTGCTCAACTTCAAATTAACGACAAAACATAGAAAGCTCAAATTAGCACCGTTGACCTAGAAATTTTCAGCGCTACAACTGAGGCAAATTTTACTTCGCTACATTAAGCGGTTCGCGAGTTTTTAGCGTGACGGACAAACATATAAACTTTCAGATTTATAGTTAAGATTTTGGTAAATAATACTTTCAAATGATGCATTTTCATAATTTTGTGCGTCTCTGGTTATTCACAGATCGTAACCGTTTTTCTACCACGGATAATGACAAACTATATCATACTTCATACGATTACCTCACACCATTTTACTTGTCAAAATAAAACAAGTATGGACATGAATCAACGATGTAACAAACGGGAAGACCGTCCAGACGGCGAAGATGAGTGATTTGTGATTTGGAGAAACTGTTCACCCAAAAAAATAAACGTGAGTGATGCTACTTGGTATTACAATTGGGGGTTTTTCGCTTCGACTTATGATTTCTGGTCGCCGAGTTATTATGATGATCGGTGTCAATCTCGAGCAGAACGAATCTCAATTGTATTTCAGATTGAAACTGGGTCCTGTTTCGTACCGATGATTTTGATCAAATTTGTTAGCACTCTTCAGTATAAGATGAACCATCAGAAAACATCACATATACAGATTTTGGCTCACATCGTCAGGACCGTTTTTGGTTAACTTTCTTTGCATTGTGATTAAATTAGTGGATAGTTGGAAAATATTTCACCGAAGTTTCTTTTTCCCAATTACTCTTATGACGTTTTTCTTTGCCTCTCAGTCCGCTAGAAGGTGTTTTCAAAAAACTTTTTATCTATGGACAGAATGGAAGACAGCTAATTCGATAGGGTTCAATGAGCTCATTATGAAAATCGTCTTTAAACTTGTAAATCGAAAGCGGCTCGTTGGCGAAATACAGGATGTTTATATTTACTTAATTGTGAGCCATGTTCCTATTTTTCACCCCTTACCCAACCAAATTGGACTGGTTTAGGAAATTAAAGTTAGTTCTTAACATATGAAACGAACCTTAAATAATGAAAAACTTCGTATACTCTAATTTGAGAAAAGTATTTTCAGAAAATGTTCTTGGACTTTTCTCTAGCAGGATTCAAGTACGATAGAGTACAAAGCAAGTTTGAAATTCGTACAAGTGCGCTGACCAACAATCATCGTCCTATACTGTGCGGAAGCTTTTGACACTTCAGAATTCCTGGAAATTCTAGAATTTTGCAAATTCTGTGGAATATTTTTAAATCTCACTGTCAAAGTTCTTTTTTTCCTTTTGAGTTTATTTTTAATAAACGTATGTGATGATTATTTTCACTACTTCGTTGATCGGTCAGACTAAAGATTGGGGCGAGATTTTGACCTTCAGAAGATTTTCTGTACGAGAAAGAAATACTTCGCCATATTCTCAATTCTTTTTTTTATAAAAGAATTCCTCCCTCCATACAAGTATACATTGGCAAGAAGGAATTGGTTATCATCCTCACCTTCATTTTGACAACAAATACGCCGTGTGCTCGCCGAATAATGGACGATAGGTGACTTATATTCAAATCGACGCTTTCCGATGTTCGACGACCAATGTCCTTCTAATTCAACTTTCCAATCCAAATTTTCAAAAAATTTTTAAAGTAACGATTTTGTTTCGTTTCTCACTGTTTTCTCAACGACTTGGCGCTCTATGTATCGGTCATCGATGACAGTCGAATTCCTTGCCGGGTCTGCACCGAGTGATGGCGCGACCAGGTTGTATGAGGGTTGATCCCGCTCATGCTTTTGAGAAATTTCTGGTGAACGTCTCCAATTTTCAGACCTTCCTACCAAAACTTCGCGCTACCACGATCTCTGCCTAAATCAAAATTCTTGCTGGAATAAGCAGAATTGTGATCTAAAGTGGAAACTGTCAAAGTTGATTTAAGTGTAATATGAGTGTCTTTACGTGACGCTCTTATACTTACACTTATTGTAAAACAAAACGATGAATAAGTATTTGGTCTAGAAATTCCTGGGCGAATTTTCACTTTCTAGAAAATCACCGAGAATTTTCTAGCTTATAAAATCAAAATCGAATTTCCAGATTCTTGGAAATTATTTATAGAAATTCGATTGATTTTCTATAAACTGGAGATTAAAGATTACAGTGTACACAGAGCGCCAAGTGGTTGAGACAACAGTGAGAAACGAAATAAAATCGTTACTTTAAAAATTTTTTGAAAATTTCGGTTGGAAAGTTGAATTAGAAGGCCGTTCAAAAAAGTTTGGTCTGCTGAGACGTGATAGAAGACCGTGACTTTCTATTTTAGGGTGAGAGTTAGTTCAGACGTAGCTCTTTCAAACAAAATAACAGTCAAGTTTCCAGAATACTGAAACCATGGAGAAACAGCACTCGATATTTATTGTAAAATTTATGCACACCTTGCATCTATTCAAAATGAAAATTATAATCAGAAAGCTTTTCAAAAAAGTTTTACTATGAGGCGAAAATGTGTCTCGATTTATGAACCAAAAATGCATCCAGCTTACATGCGAGAACGTATCCGATGTGTATAGTCTAACCATCCATCATGTCTGACAAAGTCGCCATGGTTGCATAAAATCGGTTTGAAGGCATCTAAGCGAGCTTTTTACATAGAAAATTTTTTATTAGAAAATAAAACGAGACCATCTGGAAGGAAGAACAGCAATTAAACTTCGAGTTTTACGACTCATTCAGAAAAATTACTTAATTTAAACACTTTTTGCGTAATTTAATAATGTCTGACATTTGCTTTACACTTTCATGGAACTTACAGATTTACTAACAAGAATGCATACAGATTGATTCATTAGATAATGTGCTAGTTTTACACTTTTTCCACTACCATCAGGTTTTGATTGTGATTCTGTAAATCCTTACTACTTTGTCACCGTTATCTATGAGACTTTTGAAATTGATTCATAGTCAATAAAAAAAACAAATATGCGCTGTTTAGTACGATTGTCATCAGAAACAAAAGATTACATCGTTTTGTTTCATTTAACGGAAAAAAATCGCAGTGAAATTTAAATACCTTAGATTTATATAAATGAATTTTTATACAAAATTTCGCCGTAAAAATCCATATCCTAAAAATGTACTTCGACTAGAACAAGAAGAAACATATCTCAGATATGCTGCAAAAAATGGTCGGATGGCTATTAGGATAGCTCTAGGCAAGTGATTAATGATGATAAAAACTTTGGTTTTAATTCATTTCGTTGATTTTATTGTACTATTGTTGACATTAATATCTTATTCTTTCTCATTTCAGGTAACACTCATTCATTGATGAGATAAAATGGGATGTTCGAAAAGGTAAAGAAATTCATTTTTCTATGTATAACTCATTAAAAATACTTTTTAAAAGATTTTGAGGATCCTCTAACCGATAGACAGTGAGTGCTTTTCTGATCCAAGACATTTATTATTACGTTTTATGTCCTTATCTTCGAAAACAAAAAACAACAGAAAAGAAATTCATAATAAAATGGCAAAATACAGTCTACACACGATTAATAACAGCAAAAAAACTGAAAGTACTAAACGATCCGCAATAGTATGTTATCATTAAATACAATGAACATTGACGTCAATTAGAAAAAAAGAATGAAGATAAAATACTCGACAATAACTTGGAATGAAGGCTATAATTTCACAAAGTTCTTTTCTCAAACGAAAAAAAAAAATAGAAAGAGAGACATAGAGGAGAGAATCACAATACGCAAATGTATGTATCATATTTATTTATCTTCAAGAATAAGTTTATAATAAATTTATATCAGTAATACATATATAAAACATATATGATTAAGGTACACATACAAAAGAAAATCAATCACAGAAAACGGAACAGTAAAAAAATCAAAAATATTATAGGAATGTATGATGGAAACTTTCATTGAGTTTATTGGCTAATAGAGTTGGAATATGGTAAAAAGAGGAAAATATTGAAATATTTGCTAAACCACTTCTGCATTATAAACCAACTCAATAAACGAATACTCTTTTAGAAAAAAGTATCTATTCAATGAAATTTTGAAGAAGAGAGAAAGAAAGAGAGTACAACCTGATATTAAAGTATTAGTACAATTTGAGCGATGTTTATCTAGTATTTATTTACTTCTTCCTCGAATAAGTTGCACGGTGGTATCCGCTTAGATTTCTCCTACAGTTATATCTTTTGGTATCTTACTCTTGAACGTTTGAAATCTAAGTATTGCACTGTATATTAGGCGGGTGGAAAAAGAAAGAAAAAAATCACGAATACAACAACAACAACAGAGAGAAAATGCATTTTTTGGTATATTTTTTTGGGGATGGGAAAAGATTTTTAGAATTAGAAAAAAAAAGAGGAATTATAAATGCTTTATCACTGACGTATGTAAAATAATACATTTGAGCATCAAAAAACAAAATTAACTATTCCTGGTTAAAATAGTATATATAAGGTGTTTTTATTCGGATGTTCTACGACGGCAAATATTTTATATATCACTAGAGCACGAGGAAGAGTATATCTTTATGCTTTGAAAGTAAAGCATTATACTCACAGATTAAAAAGTTTTTCAACTAACTCAAAATGTCTTCTTCTTCTGTATAATTTTCCATCATGTATCAATATCATCGTCGATATTGACTTGTTCATTTGTCACACATTCTTGATTATTTGAATTTTTGTTATTTAAATCATTTGTTGGTGTGGTCGGAGTTGGCAATGGAAGTGTGAGTGATGTATCAGTTGTATTTATTCGACATATTCGTTTTACTTTTGCACGATGATTTTTAAACCAAAGTCGAATATGTTTTGATTCTAATTTTGGAAATTTTGTTCGATAATCACCTTCATTTAATTCATGACATATACGTTCGATTAATATATGATCGGGATGTGTTTCAATAGCAAACCATTGTTCTAATTTTGGTACTTCTGAGGCAGGAT
>CAJNOQ010007002.1:0-12852 GCA_905250885.1 Didymodactylos carnosus
TTGATTCAAATCACTTTTCGCATTTTGGCGCGAATAGTAGCGCGTTTTAAGTGACGCTAAAATGCGAAAAGTGATTTGAATCAAGAATACTTTGCTGACCGTCGATTCATAAAATAAGCTCTTCAGAAAAAAAATTTGAACCGGTTCTGTTCTTCGTATAAAAAGTCGATTTCGCGCGGTAATGTTATATTGTGCAATAATCTGGGATTATTAGTTTTCGTCTTCATTTTCCATTACGAACTCCCGTTAAGTAGTTCGTTACGATCTCCGGACCGGAGCTGATCACCTGCATCTTAAACTCTGCCGGCACAGGTTGCAGTTTGCAGGTGAATCAAAATTTTTTCCACTGACGGCTGGCAGATAAAGACAAATATTGATCACACTGGAGGTCAGAATGATCTCTTAACTAAAAGAAACTAACTAACAGTTATTTTGTATGTCTACTAGACATTTTAAAATATAATAACCAAAACCTTTCGTAATAAAACCTGATTGTAGCCTGCACAATTCTGATTAAAATGAGATATCTCCCAGCTCTACACGGCCTTTCTTTGCAAAGTTATAGAATTTACAAGAAAAGCCCTAAATTAATTTCTTCTTATTTCTGTAGCTTTGACCTGACAATTAACATCTGGGGCTTTTCTTCTAAATTCTTCATTTCAGTTCTTTTCTGAATGCTGTCCCGCTGAGTGTTATACAGCAGAATATCATCAATTTATACATTAGCTCATTTTAGTATACGACTGTTAAAAACCGAGGTTAAACCAAGGTTGAGTATGTCTAAATAGTTGTTTCTACTAGATTTTATTTCAACCATTATTCCCATTTGCTTTACCATTGGAATTGCTTTTTTAAACGATAACCAACGATATTCACAGCTATATGTCTCAAAAACTACAAGAAAACCTTTTCTAAAAATAGATCAATATCGTTTACGACTCGTGTACTATGTAAGATATGACGATGGGTCTTCCCTAATTAATGTAATTTTAGTTTGCAACGTGGGTATAATTTGGCACGAGTTACATAATTTGTAGCACTTTTTTTCGCTTGAAAGTAATTCTTTTATCACATACTTCAAGATCGGCTTTCTCACTTCTTTTGTGTTTTTCGACAGCTTTTGTAAATAGACTCTTTATGAGCTTTAGTGTGTTTTAGCAGAGCTGTAGTCACAGAAAATTCATCTTTGTTACACAACGAGTCTGTTTACAAAACCTATCGAAAAAGATAAAAGAAGTGAGAAGCCGATTTTGAAGTATGTGGTAAAAGAATTATTCTCGAGCGGAATAAAGCGCTAAAAATTATGCAACTCGTGTAAAATTGTAGAAAACTGAAAGCCCTACAAGTTTTGTTCCCATAAAACTTCAATCGGACTTATCGCTAGCCCTGTCTGTAGAAAATACAAAGAACAGGTGAAAAACATAGCTGTAAGTAAATAATTTTTAAAAATTCGAAAATAAGCGGTTTTTGGAAAACAAAAAATAGATTCAAGTGAAGAATCATCGGAACTATCATCCAAGATAAAGTTGATTTTTGGCCATCCAGAATTCTGTGCACCTCTCAGCCAGCTCTGGAAAGTCACAAAGTGGATGGAAAAATAGCACGAAGAAAACAAAACCGAACTGTCAATAATTGCAGGGAAAAGAAGGAAAAGTTGGAGACTTTCTTAGCAGGACCGAGCACCGAGCTGCTCGCTCTCGCAATATGCCTAGCTGAAGGTCATCAAAAATTCTAATACTGAAGAGGGAAGCATTGACACCTCAACAGAAAAAAAGTGCATACCATGTTTTAGCATTAAAAGTTTACGCTAAAATAAGCTCATTATTGAACAATCGCTCAACGTGTTCAAATGTTTGCAATCGAGAAGAGTACATGCCGAGGGTTTTAAATTCTGAGTTATCATTACTGGAGCTCATTTGTTCTATTTTTGTACTAGATGATTCTCTCGTTCATGGTTTCTTTTTTGAGTGCATTAATTCATGAAGGGAATAAGGTTTTGAATAAGCGAGTGTGGCTATTAATGTTAATAGAATGAAGAAGCAAAAAAATAAACATCAAAAGTGTGCGAAGGAAGAAGCACCCTTATATAACAGTGTGAGGAAAAAAGCGTGGTCATAACTTGGACGTACTTTTTCATCAAGTAAGAATGAAGAAGAGACTCTATTCTCATTAGATAAGGTCATTGACACAGTTTGATGTTATCGTTGTGTTTGACTTTCAAGGTAGATTGCGCTCCCTTCTTCTTTCTTCTTCTGCTTCACCTCACGACCACATCTAACGTCGCTGAGATCTAAAACATCATGGTAGTATGGTTTCTCTTGATTGTACTAACTTCTTGCATCATTCAAATCAATGAAGGACTGCTAAAGGTGAGGTTCTTTTCTAAACAATCATCGAATTAAATCAGATTTATGATCACTTCAGAGTGCAACATCCGTCATTTCGTTAGATGATAACTGGCAGTTCTTCAATTCGACTTGCTCGAGAGAGGCTAACTTTACCATAGTTAATCTTCCGCACACAGTCGTCCCCCTCTCATGGCAGAAATGGGAACCGAGCTGCTGGGAGACAAGTTGGCTTTATCGCACGACTTTTGACCTATCCGCCTCTCATAGTCACGATAATAGATATTTTTTACACTTTGACGGAGCGCTCACGGCAACGACACCAACCCTCAATGGTCACCCGTTGTCTCAATATCTTGGAGGATACATGCAATTCGAATATGAGGTAACCGACTTCATACGCGACACGGACAATTTGCTTGAAGTGCTGCTTGATGGGCGTTTTAGTGTTGACGTGCCTCCGAATAGACCGGGACAAAAGAGCTCATCAGTAGACTATTGGCAGCCAGCAGGCCTTTATCGTAGCGTTAAGTTATTGGTGATGCCGCAACAATTTCTCTCCGATGTATTTGCCAAGCCATGCAATGTGCTCGTTCCCACAACACGTTCGATCGATATAGAGTTCTCTGTGGATGTCGCAGAGACCGTTCCATACAATGTTAGCGTCTTCCTTGATTTTCAACTGTATGACAGTTACCAGCAAATCGTGTCAGCATCCAGTGTCAATGCGACACTGAATCGCACAGGAGTCAATAATGTCAAAGGTGTTCTATCTAATCTCAGCAACATCGAGCTGTGGAGTCCCGACAGTCCTTGTCTATATTTTCTTTTAACAACGTTATGGATCGAAGGTAAGTTAATTATGCCGATTCTCTTATTTTAATTACCCATTCCTTGCTTACTTCTTAGATGTTCCTGTGCACAGTCAGCAAGTCACCGTGGGCTTTCGGCATGCCGAGTTCACCTCGCGGGGGTTTTTCCTTAACGGTCAGCGCCTGCAGCTATTCGGTTTAAACCGACATCAGTTCTTTCCATACGTCGGAGCTGCCATGCCACCCCGCGTCCAGCGTCGAGATGTCATCATTCTTAAAGAACTAGGCTGCAACATAGTAAGATGTTCTCATTATCCACAGCATACTGCATTCCTGGAAGCTTGTGATGAACTTGGTCTGCTCGTATACGAGGAAGCTCCTGGTTGGGGTTATATTGGCGATGCCACATGGCAAGATCTAGTCGTCAGAGATGTGCAACAGATGGTTTTGAGAGACCGGAATCACCCTTCCATTTTGCTCTGGGGTGTACGATTGAACGAAACACCTAACAATAAAAACTTGTATACTCGCACTCAACTGATGGCAAAGTCTCTTGATGATTCACGAAACACTTCGGGCGCAATTGCAGGCCCAGACTATGGAATAACGGATTTTCAACAAGATGTCTTTGCCTTCAATGATTACTATACTCAACTAATAAATGGAACTAAGTTCCCGCGATTGAAACCGCCACGAACTGAGTGGCCTTTCGTGCTCACAGAAGCTGTTGGTGCGATTTCTGGCCCATCGAGGACCTATCGAAGATTTGATCCTGTTTTTGACCAGCAGGCCCAGTCAGTAGCACACGGAATGGTGCATAGTCAAGCAGCCGCTGATCCTCGCTATTGTGGCGTCGTTTCATGGTGTGGATTTGACTACCCATCTGCTGCAGGCACGGACGGCGTGAAGTATCCTGGGGTGGTAAATGAATTCCGTGTGCCCAAGTTAGGTGCAGCAATGTATGCAGCACAAATCAATCCCAAGCAACGTATAGTAATTGAGCCAGCATTCTACTGGTATTTCAATGGAACACAATCAGTGAGCACTCTGGGCTCTCAGGCACTGATTTGGTCAAATGCTGATAAACTCGAACTGTTCATTGCCGAAAAGCACTTTGCAACACTTTCGCCTTCAACTGATCTATTCGGTAACCTTAGCTATCCTCCCTTCATTGCTGACTTTACTGCTGCTATTATAGACGCCAATACTTCTTTGCCTGACCTACGTATTGATTCTTATGCAGCCAGCGGACAAAAGCTCGGGTCGCGATTGTTCTCCTCGAACACCTCCACAGATCGCTTCTCCATGAGTGTCGATGATGAAATACTCTTTGCCGACGGTGCTGACTCTACACGCGTAATGTTTCAAGTTGTGGATAACTATGGTGTGCCTCGGCCATCGCTCTACGGCTATGTTCAGTTTCAATTGACTGGCCCCGCAAGGATCATCGGAGATAATCCCTTTCCTATTGGAGCGACTGGAGGAGTAGGTGCCATATGGATTCGAACCCAGCTAGGGTTGACTGGGAATGTGACCGTAGTGGGTACACATAGCTCGCTTGGGTCAGTAGGGAAGAACATTTCTGTCCTAGCGTCACCGTCCTGACGGGCGACTCTTCTGGTAATTTTTAGTTTTTATTTTGCATGAGCGCATGAAGTCCAGAACATATGAGTGTACCTTTCTATTGAATGTGCGTATTTATTTTGACTCACCTTTAAATCAAAATAGAATTCTCTTTCTACGGTAACGTCGCAATTGTGCAGCCACTCAGGTATTTGATATAAAAGAAAATAACTGGAAAAGGTCAAATCCTTAATGAGAAGACAGTTTTTTCTACGTATTTACGATTTCTTCTATTTAATCCAATTAGGAAAACAGGTTTTTTTGTCTTTGGCGAAGCACCTTCACGAAAAAGTATTTTTCCAGCGAAAACACCACAGGTTTTTTGTCTGTTTCGAAAGTACTTAGCCAAAGACAAAAACCTGTTTTTCTAATTGACCACGTCGAGTACATGCGAGATATATGTCATCCTACGTTCTGGAATTCCGTAGAATGGTACAGCATGTACTTAAACTTTGAAAAACAACGAAAATCGCCTTTAAGAGCAGTTTTTTTCTATCATCAGATGTATTATAATCGCAATGCAAAATCACTTCATCAGATAGAACCTGAAAAGACGCGTCGAGTGCATATTTTGTTGCCTTGTGTTGATATGATTTTATGGGGAAAAAATGGTTTACAATAAAGACCTACTTTTCAGAAAAAACGGCCTTTTTTTTAAACATTCTTCTGATAACGTGCTTAACATTTTGAAAGTTTTCGTCTGCTAGTGATTTTGTAGCTCTGCACATATAGAAGCTAATCTGACGGTACTAGCTCATGAAAGTGTTTCACTAAAAAATGGTGAAAATGCCTATACTAGCCCTACTTTTGACCAATAAGTAATGTGGTTGGTCTCTAATTTTTTTGACTATTCTCAGTGCGTAAAGGTCCGTTGCCTTCTTTTAGCCGATAATAACGACTAAAAGAAGGATTGATAAAAAATTTGCCCAAAATAAGAAAAAGGTGCAGAGGTCTAGTATGGCGGGTAAAAACTAAAGAAATCGAAGGAGCGGAAGGATATTTTTAGTAGAATTGAAGTAAACTAAACGAAAAATAGTCAATTCTAGCATTTTAATCTACTAGAAATAGAGTAAATCTATAAAGTTGTTTCTAGAGAAGTGTATGACTCAGCATGTGTATTTTACGAACTTTAAGGGTGATAGTGGGGAACTATTTAATTTTGTCGTCACATCAATAGTTTTTCTTCAAAGTATTATTGTCTCTTAATATTAGTTGTTGGGTTGTACAGTTGGAGTTGCTAATTAGAGCAACATTTCTGAACTATGACTATAACCGTTTTAGCTATTTGTTAAATGTTACTTTTGATGGCATTGCTGATGAAAATATGGGTTTTCCACTTTAGACAAGTCACTTTCTTCACAGGGTCTGTAGAAAATGAATAGATTTCTCTACATTTGTAAGTTGATTTCGACCTAAAGCGTTGGGGATGTATTGTATTTAATGTCCAGGCGTTTCGATGTTGCCTAATATATTTAGAGAATTTTATCATTCATACTAGACACGTGAGCATTGCGATGTACTGCGACAAATGCATCATGTTCTCGAAGAACAGTCCGAGTAAAACGTGATGCATGGACAGGGTGACTAAATGCAGTTTTTCGAAATCAGGAGAAAAACAGGAGAGTATCAGGCAGTTTTTTCTTGGGCAAGCAAAACAAAAAAGTTTTTTTGTAGTATCTAAAAAACACACTTGTTGTTACCAAAATAAAAATCAATCAATCAACACTTCTGAACAATGAGTATAACCTTTTAGCTATTCGTTGAATGTTACTTTTGATGGCATTGCCGAAGAAAATAAGGGTTTTCCACTTTAGACAAGTCACTTTCGTCCTCTTTCGCTTTTTTTAAATGTCTTTTAGTTTTAGTAGTGGCAGTGAAACCCGCACGACAATGTTGACTTTTTCGATACCACAGCAACGTCAAATGTAGCATTTTAATCTGTTCATCCACATTGTTTCACATTCATATGCCTTTTGTACTCTATAATGGAAGATTCGAAGCTGCCGGACAAAAGTTCAACTACAACTAATCGCTTTAATTTAATCGCAGCTTTATTCTTGAGCTAACAGCGTTGGCCCTTGTCACTAGAGTCCTGCGGGTTTGGGATTTTCGAACCCGAACCCGATCCGGTCTCGTAATTTGAAACCCATCCCGAGCCCGCCAGAACTTTTTCGGTATCCCGAACCCGATCTTTTCAAACAAAACCTGTTCCAAACCCGCTCGAACCCGAAAATTTCTTTCCGGTAAAATAATGCCCTCTTTTGGTTGTGCATTAGCTCAATATGTTGAGGTAGAATGATAAAATTCTTCAACTGGTGGGCTATATGAGTGTTATAATATGACTAATGCTGTTTATTTCACTATTTTTCGTTACTACTTTACTTATTTTCACTTATCTCTTGTCTTTCCTCTATATCAAACTCAATGTATGTCTCTGTTTTTTCATTATTAATTTATCGCCCCGATAATTTATTAAACCTGACCCGGGACCCGTTCTCATGAACGCAAACCCGTACCAGATCCGAACCCGAGAAAAGGTTTTCGGAATCCCGAACCCGTGGGTTCGGAATCGGGCTAAACCCGCAGGACTCTACTTGTCACACTAAATCATCAGGGAAGGATGCAGAGTTTTCTTTAAGCTTCATAGGAATGCCAGTATGAAAACCTTTTCTGATTCGAAGAAACAACAATGCTCAGAACAAATAATAGGACATTATTTGAGTTAATATCTTATTTGAGAAGACTTAATTTCTAAGGTAACTGAGCTCCTTACTAGCAACCAGGCTGTATAGGTCAGTTATCGTTCATTTATTTATTTTAAATATGCACAAATAAGCTTCTAGAAAAAAAGAAAAATATATCAAACGAATACCAGCATAAAATAAGACATATCGTGACTCCTCTCATATCGAACAAATAAAATGTTTGACGACTTTGTGACATGCTATTTCCATTCATATATGAAATAATTCCTACTGCAAGACCAATTAACGCTCCACTAAAATGAACTGTTGCTGCTTCTTTTGAAATATCGCTTGTTAAAAGATCAAAATAAATACTGATAATAATTGCCATTAGGGGTGGCAGTATTACTAAATAGTAATACTGCCACCCCCTAATATTACTCATGTATTACATTACCGAGGAAAGTAATACTAAAAGGTATATATTACTGTTACTGGTAATAGTAATCTTCTATGTATTCCTATTACTCATAACAGTAATACTGAACACTATTCCTATTATCAGTAACAGTAATATGTACAATATTTGTATTACTGTTACCAGTAATAGTAATGTGTCACCCCTAATTGCCATCATCGTCGAACATCTATACGGCCACCTCATTATACTAAACATATGAATATAATATGCTGCTGAAAGTCTATAAAGGGTATCCGAGGCATCAGCCACAACTAAAAAAAAACGGAACCAAAGATGTCTAATTTCATGTCTATTCGCACAATCGAAACTTCCTTCTAGAAACACAATCGTTTCACAACTGTCATTCCTCTACGTCAGAACCCATCGAGTGCCTGTCAATAAAACTTTGTGTGGCTAATCTATAAACATTGACGAGTATCGTTCACAGATTTCAAGTCGAACCGTCGCTTCTACGGTATGAAGCATTTTCTTGAAAGTTATGTCGAAAATAAGAAAGTGGCTCGAAGATAGAAAAGTTAGTCTACGACTAATGAGCGCAGTAATATGAACTTTACACTCCATGTATCTGAAGATTTTGTCTATGCATCAGTGGATGAAACAGTACTTTTTATTAGGTATGGAGATATCCTAAGAATAGGATCAAAATTATAAAAGAGGTAATTTCCAGAACGATACAGTCAGGCACGGGATGGCTCACGAGGGAACCGTCCCAGGTGCCCAACTTCGATTTCCTTCATTCATACCTCGTTTTATAGAGCACATCGGGCTGGTAAAAAGCCTAAAAGGATTAGCGCATGGCTCTTGAAGTCTCGGTTTTCTGCAAAACCAGTTTTTGAGAAATCCTAAAAAATAATCAAAACTTTTCATAATGAAGCATAATTATAGCCCGCACATTTCTGATTAAAATGAGACGTCTCCCAGCTCTACACGACCTTTCTTTACAAAGTTACAAGAAAAGTCCTAAATTAATTTCTTCTTATTGCTACAGCTTTGAGCTGACAATGAACATTTAGGGCTTTTCTTGTAAATTCTGTAACTTTGTAAAGAAAGGTCGTGTAGAGCTGGGAGACGTCTCATTTTAATCAGAAATGTGCGGGCTATAATTATGCCTTATTATGAAAGGTTTTGATTATTTTTTAGAATTTCTCAAAAACTGGTTTTGCAAAAAACCGAGACTTCAGCAGCCATGCGCTAAAATCCTTTTAGGCTTTTTACCAGCTCGATGTGCTCTATAAAACGAGGTATGAATGAAGGAAATCGGAGTTGGGCATCTGGGGCGGTTTCCTCGTCAGTCTTATGATCTACGATTTGTGTCTGCTAACAACGTACAAAATTTCAACAGGTACGTATTTTCAATGAACGTTGTATTTAATATTGAAGTGAGATTCGATCTGTACATTCATGAATAGAGACTACACTAATTCTATGATCAAACGCATTTTCGCGTAGGATATATAAAATGCTTTCGGGCTTAGTAATGTCCGGGTAAAATATTACATTCTATCTATCAAGATAATTAGACTTAGATTAGATGTGCTAAAGTAAACATAATATTTGATTATACAAATACTAGAGATGCTGGTGGACAAAGACAATAGCTTGGTGCACGAAGATTTTTCTTTTACGCAACTAGTCCTTGAAGTTCCAGTAAACCATTTCTATCAGCTGGCATCAATTAAGTTAATTCATTCTAAACAGACAATGCAATCATACACTGTATGATATTACAAATCTACCACGTAGTTTTATGGCTGGCCATCGATGAAGCTTAAATAAATACGATCGACTATAAGTTATTGCGGTACATCATAAACGTATCAGATCACAACCAAACAAAATAACCGGGTAAAAGGGCGTTAATTATAAATGAAAAATGTATATATAATGATCTTTTTGTACCATAAATCTATGCGTCGAGACAGCGGTACCATTTTAGGCCATTTCATACAAGAAGGACAAAATACAAGTTTCGAATAAGTGCACAATTTCCACGAACTATTGAATCATAATCACACCAACCAATAATAAATTGCAGAATCGAAAGCGAAACCATAAAAATGGGAAAGTGTGTAGTAGAACCACCTTCATACAACAAGAGCAGCTGAAAAAAACTCAACATTCTTAAATCTAAAATAACGAAAACACTGTAAAATCTACCTTCAAGAAAGAAACCAGACTTGACATGAATAAGTTCTTTTTCTAAAGCAGTTACATTTTTTTATCTGGTGGTAGCTCTTGTTAGTAGATTGGACTGACTGATAACATGGTATTTGCTCGACTGACCAGTCATTTCCGATACATTTCGTTTTTTTGAACTTCTCAATCATATACTGTAGCGAAGATCTCGGTACAAGTGTCACCATCGTGAGACACGGTCCAGTATCTAACACTTCTTAACCCCTACTCCTGTCGAAAGATACGTTCAACGCAAAAAATAACAGCAAAAGAACGATTGCTTCGCTATGAAAATAAACATCAAGGTCTAGATACCACAGATTCATATATAGGTATTGTACGTTTTAAATTTTTTCCAGCTTCTGTGTTTCTTACTCAGAGTTCAATGTCAATTTAAAAAGGGAAATCCCAAGTTTTTCATCTTCTGGTGTCTTCACAAAAAGTTCCATCTGATTCCAATCAAACTAATTTAAATCATTGCATGCTAGTGGTAATACACTAATATCTATAAGTCAAACATTCGGTGGTATGATCGGTGATTTGTATGTTATTAGTTTTGGGCTCCGAAATAGTGGTGGAACGGGATGTCTAGTTAATATAAGCATTCTTTAATTTCTTAATGGTTCTTTTCAGCAAGCGAACTTGAAATAATCAACTTATATTAATTTTGAGCTTCTTTTGAAAGAAAACCATTGGAAAAGCTCCTCTGTCTACCATAGTATATGTTTTCTAGGATAACATTTTGCAGATTAATCTGACAGTCTCCGAAGTATAAAAAAGAAAAGTTAGAGTAGAGATTTAACAATAGGTGAGAAAAGAGCAAGAACGAATTATTAGCAAAAGAAGTGCATAGGACTTTTCTCAGCGTTTGGACAACATGAATTTTTTAAACATTAAAAAAGATTAAAAAAAGAATTGTGGAAAATAAAATAATTGTGTAGCATCAACAAGAAATTTAGTGGAACTTTTAACTCAATTTATTAGAGATACATTATTGATTAGGTAACCGAGAAACTTCATTGACCAAAATAGAGAGTAAAATATTATTTCCCTGATATAGTGATACATTAGATCTTATATTATTTTGAATACCGTCAGTACAGGTTATTATCGGTTGAGTGTGGTAGTAGTACACAAAAGCTGAATAATACAAAGTCTGCTTGATGAGCAGTGTCACACCGACTAGGTAATTGTAGCTAAAACTCATATATGGTCACCCGTTTCAAATATTTAGAAATAACCTTGACAGACACAGCATATACAACTGCATCGGCCTATTTGAGGTTTACCCTGACTAACAGCCATCAAACGAAGCCAGCCTTCAAATGTAAATCTCTGATCGAAAAAATGTCTGATAACTTGAAATAGTTACATAAGCAACTGGACTTAACCATAGAGACTGACAAGTAGCAAAGCACATAGTTCTTCAATATATAACATTTATTACACTATATATAACATCATAGATGCCATCCATGTCAGTCCTATCATTACCAAATGCCCAATAGGTATACACTACTCAAACAGCTACCGTGGTGGTAGAGGCTAACGCTCGTTAAGTAAAACAGGGGAAAGAGTGTGTAACTCGGGGTATAATTGTCATCACACATACTCTTTCAATTCTGATTGAACAATCCGTAATAATATGAGCACAGACGCTAGTATAACCAGACCCGATCGTACGCCGGGAATCAGAAATCTGAAGATCAGAGCTTATTTAACTGTACATAGCAAAGTCTATCGTCATCTCTTACTCAAATGGTTCTGATTTTTTAATTTGTTTGTTATATTGATGCTCTAAAAATCGCCAGGAACAACTATTTCTTTTCTTTCATCTTATTAGTAATTTGCTTTCTTTTGTCAGTAAAAATTGACAAGGTTAATCGAATTTTTTGACGGATTTCTTTCGAAGTTTGTTTTGGAGAGTACATAGAAATAATTGATAATGTAAGTTACAAAATATATTATCCATTTCAAATATTATGAGTTTGTCACTTAGAGTAAAGATCATATTACTATGAACTAAATCTAACGTATAGAACACGATCATTATAAAATAAGTTTAAAACATCCGTGTCTAATGGACATAATTCATCAAAAAACATCCCTTTCTCAAAATGGAAATATAAACAATGCATACAGTATTACTAGCTATGATAATGATCGTCAATTAAGAGACAAAGAAAATGCAAATCCTCCTGAAGTTGTTGTGATGAACCGTAGCCTATGGAGAAGATTCCGTGATTTATTTAAGAGTTATCGATGGCGTATGCGTCATTATTTTTACATTCATGTACTCATCTTTATTGTATTTGGATTTCTAGGTGGTATGATTATCTATTTCGTAGAATTAAATAATGAACTCATGGTGGTACGTTACGTTGATGCTTGGTTTGTCTGCTGTACCTGTGTTTATAATTGTGGTTTGACAACGATTGATTTTGCGCGTTTGTCACGTGCATCACAAATATTTCGTATGTTTGTCACACTTTGTAGCGGTATTACAATCACGACGTTACCAGCATTGATTATCAAAACACGAACACATAAATCAACAGTGGGCATCAAAGTAGATGATGATTATGAAGATGACGATGATAACGGATTACCTACGACAAACTTAAATCGAGATACTGCTACGAAAAGAAAATTAAAATCTCTACTAACAGCAGATCAATTACGATATCGAGCGTATATGACAACAATTTTTCTGATACTGACAACATGCTTTA
>CAJNOQ010007003.1:0-12851 GCA_905250885.1 Didymodactylos carnosus
TGTTTTGGGTGTTAGTGGGTGTTCTCGTATTTTACAAATATGCCCGATTTCTTCAGGAACAAACATGAAGTTCCTGTGGAGAAACGCCGATTTATTCAGCAGAAAACATGCAGTCCTTGTGGAGTAATCAACAGATCTTCAGGAACAAACATGAAGCAACCTAGTTTCCCCAACCCCGATTTCTTGTCGAAGAAACATAAAGTTCCTGCGCAGAAACGCCGATTTCTTCAGGACACAACATCAAGTTTTTGTTGAGAAACATCGATTTCTTCTTTAAAAAACCTGCTGTTCTTGCTGATAAACACCGATTTCTTCCGAAACACAGAATGAAGTTCTTGTGGAGTAAGCTCGATTTCTTCAGGAAGAAACATGAAGTTTCAGCGGAGAAAGCCAGATTTGTTCAAGAAAAGCGTGAAGTCGTTCTGCAGAAACCCGAATTTCTTCAGGAAAAAACATGAAGTTATTGTAATGAAACGCCCATTTGTTCAGAAAACCACATGAAGTTCTGGTGGAGTAACCCCAATTTATTGAGAAATAATACTTTTGTGAAGAAACGCTGATTTGCTGTTCTTGTCCCGATTTCTTGAGAAATAACATGAAGTTCTTGCGGAGTAACCCCGATTTCCCGGGAAATAACATCAATTTCTTGTGGAGAAACACCCATTGGCTTACGAAAAAAAGTTTTTCTGGAGAAACAATGATTTCTTCGGGAAACAACAGAAAAATCTCATGGAGAAATGCAGATTTTTTCCGGAAAAAGCCTGAAGTTACTGTGGAGTAACCTCGATTTCTTTAGGAAACAACATCAGGTTCGTATAGAGAAACGCAGATTCGTTCCGGAAGAAACATGAAGTTATTGTGGAGTGCCCCCGATTTCTTCACGAAAAAATCTGAAGGTCTTGCGGAGAAACACCGATTTCTTCGGGAAACAACATCCAGTTCTTTTGGAGAAACCGAGATTTGTTCATGAATAAACGGGATGTTCTTGTGGAGTAACTCCGATTTGTTCAGGAACAAACATGAAGTGGTTGTGGGAAAACCCCGATTTCTTCAGGAAACAACCCGAACAGCTTGTGGGGACCCGCACATTTGTTCAGGTATGAACGTGAAGTTCTCCTGCAGTAACCCCGATTTCTTGAGAAATAACATCAGGTTCTTGTGGAGAACCACGACTTGTTCAGGAAAAAACATGAATTGGTTGTGGAGAAACCCCAATTTCTTTAGGAAACAACAGGAAGTTACTGTGCAGAAGCGCAGATTTGCTCGAAAAAAAACATGAAGTTCATGTAATGTAACGTCGATTTGTTCATCAAAGCACATGAGGTTCTTGTGGAGTAACCCCGGTAGAAATCGCTGTTCCTCCACAAGAACTCCAGGTTTTCTCCTGAAAAAATCGGTGTTTCTCCATAAGAGCTCAAGGTTTTTTCCTGTAGAGAACGGTATTTCGCCACAAGAGCTGCAGGTTGTTTTCTAAAGAATTCGGTGTTTCTCCTCAAAAGCTCCAGCTTTTTTCCTGAAGAAATCGGTGTTTTTCCACAAGAATTCGAGGTTTTTTCCTGTGAAAAACAGTGTTTCTCCATAAGAGCTCCAGGTTTTTCCCCCACAAGAGTTTCATGTTTTTTTCTGAACGAATCGACGTTTCTTTATATTAAAGAGAAGAACAAGACAAAATGAAGAAAACGAGCAAAGAAAGAAGAGAACGGCGCAATAAAGGTAACTAACAATAAAATGCTGGAAATTCTGAGATTCTGGAAATTCTGAAATTCTGAGGTTCTTGTGGAGAAACGCAGACTTGTTCGTGAATAAACCTGAAGCTCTCGTCAGGATAATACAAGCGTTAGTTGTGGATCGTTTTAAGGTAAACAAATGGTGTATTGCTTACATGGCAATACTAATTGAATATCCAACACCATTTTTAAGAGAATATTTTTGAAAAAATTACGAAAATAAATTATCCAAAACAACGTATAGGTTTACTGGTTCATAATTAGGTAGTTTTTATTGTAGAAAAAATTGTATTTCTAGATTTTGGTAAATTCGTTTGTTTACTTAGGTTGACTATAAAAACTTGACGAAACAATTTTCGACCAAAGCCAAAGAAGAGTACAAGTGTATTAAACATTTGAATGTTAATGACGATGAATAGGTAAGATGATTTTGAAAGTTAATCATATTTACTGGCATGCATTTTCTTATTTATAGAACAGTCATCGCTCCACTGTTAACTCGTTTCGGTAAGACATGGGGAAATTTTTGGGATGATTTCACAGACGATGGCTTTTATAAGCGTTCACAAGATTATTAGTTAATAATGAATCATGAAAAACATGTACGAAAAGTTTTTCTTTTACTCGTGTACCCAGGTTAATGAATCTTACAGTCGGATCCTAATTGGATCTTATAGGAACCTATTGCAGGATCTTATGGAATCGGATATGATCCTAGGAAAATCCCACAGGATCATATAGGAAATAGATAGGCAATCTTAGTGATGGAAATGTTGTAGGATGCCTACAACTAGAGCCTATCAGATCCTAGGGTAGGATCCAACATGATCTGATCAGATCCTGCGTGGGACTGGGCTGATCTCGTACGATTTTTACAGGATTTCATAGGATGTATCTGTGTATACAGTCGTAACTGTATGTTTATTTCTATTTTTGTATTTCCCAACTGATTTTTTTCAAGTAGGCCATTACACCTATGGTTACCCATTAACATGTAAATTTGGCTGACTAAGTCATACAGATTTTCTGTGTATATGACTCATTACCGAGTTCACACTTCGATAGATCACTGGAAAAGAATGTTTGTTTTATCTGCTGGATACTAATATACATTGCGTCACACAAAATAAAACAGTGAATGAATACAGACTGTATCTAAGCGACATCGTCGCATATGTGATAAGAGATAAACTGATAGCCATAGGATGTCGTATGATTTCATAAGATCTTACAATAGGAATCGTACTATTTCCTGCGCTTTGTAGGATCTTATAGGATCAGACAAGATCCTAATAGGATATTTCAACCTAGGTAATAACTAAATCCTTTGCTTCTCTTGATCGTGATCTCGTCCATGTTTTACATATTGCTCATTGTTATTTGATTAATAGAACATTACTGCAATGTTTACTCCTCGATATGATGATCCTGTCTTCGATCCAGATGTCAAATTTAGTATGTCTATGCTAGATTCGGTAAGCAACTAAAAGTTTTTTTTGGTATATATACTTTTATTAACTAAGGACGATGTTTTTCATATTTAGGCCCATTTTTGTTTATGTAACAAATGAACTTAATTACGGTCATTTGATTGATCCAGAAAAATCTTAATATTTCATTAGTTCATCCCGAAATATATGAAATATTTAATAATGTGAAGACAAATTGAAGCAAAAGTTATTCTTACTTTAAATAATTTCCATCTAGTAGATTTACACAATTTTTGTTTGTTTGTTTTAGGATTGGAAAGCACATTATATACATCCAGATTACTATAAACTACTCGAACCAAATGCAACAGTTGAACAGGTTAACAGCAAATACATTTGTTGTGCAATAAATCAATTTAAAAGCTTCGTTATATATAAGATTATAAATAAATTTTTTATATTTTCACCCATGTCTTGATGTTTATTGGTTTTCAGTAGTTATTAAGGAACCACTCAATATTTAACAGACATAGTGGAGGCATTTGGCGACTGGTCAGGTAGTTCACATATCGTATGTACTATGAATGAGCGTATATTTGACATCTATCATTGAAATAAATTTCATTTTGCAGGATAAATGGTTAGCCGGAGGTTATGAAAATGTTCCAACAGACGATATTCATATGACCTAAGTTCGTTTTGATGAGCATTGGCTTTTTATCCTACGTGATCGTGGATTTTATCCTACGCTTTTTATCCAATACAACGAAAAGTTTTTACTGGCTGTTATAACGCCGTATGTTGATGTAATGAGACTCCAGTATCGTTACTCTTTATCGATTCTTTTATTTCTTTTAGCCTCCTAAAGCTGCATTAAATTTCGTCGATTATATGTCAGAATATCAAAGTAAATTGAGACATCATCACGATGCATCGACATACACAATTAATATTACTTCAAATGATGTTGGAAAAGATTATGAGGTTAGATTATATATCTAATTGATGTTGATTTACAGGGTGGCGGTTGTCGTTTTCTATGTTCGTTGTCTGACGAAACGTGGCTGGACACTAATGCATCCGGGCCGTTTGACTCATTTACATGAAGGTTTACCAACGAGAAAGGGAAAAAGATGGTGATGGTTTCATTTGTTGATCCTTAAATTCAGTTCTTTTGAATGTTATATATTTCATTTTTTATGGTACTATTGCAACTCCTTTGTTTTGAAAGGTGCTATTTTTTGTAAGTCATTTTCATTTTACTCACAACGTATTTTTTGATAGTCAAAAACATTTTCGCATCTTTTTTTCTTATGCCAGTCAGGTTTTTTCTAGTTATCGTTTTCCTATTCCTCAATGGTCATTTGCTGTGTAAGCATTCTATCTACTGACCTTTTTCTGACATACAAAAGAAAGACACAACTTTTTTTCTTTTTAAAATGTTCAGTATTTTATTGATTATTTATGCAATCTATTTAATAGACATTGTTAATGAATATTTTGCTTTTTTATTTGTTAGAATATTCAATTGAAACGCTTTGTAATTTTTTTTATACGAGATTTTTAAAAAAATATTTATCTTATTTCCCTCATCTGTATTATTAGTAGACATGATCAAAAGTATGGTTTTATCACACGTATGATATTTTTCTTACTTTTTGTGAAACTCCTCCCATCTTACAAAGAAGAGGAGTTTCAGTTTATACTCAAAAATCAGGCGAATACTAGTTAGTTTGGACCCCCTTCCTCCCCCTGCTTACACGCTCTTAAAAAGTACCCTTACGCGACCTTAAAATGGCTTTTACGCGATCTGAAACTGGGTTTACGCAATCTGAAAAGGAATAGACGACGTAGCCTTTACGCGACCTTAAAAATACCTTTATGCCAACTGAAAAGCGGATTTACGCGCTCTTAAATGAATTTTGCGCGATCTTAAAATAACCTTTACGCAATCTGAATTTGCGGGTTTTGTAGCAAAAGTTATAGTTATTTGTGACTCTATAGCTACATTGAAAAAATATACTGTATTTAAGGTAAATTAAATTTCATATTCTAGCAAAATGCAACTTTTTCCCCATAGTCTGGATGCGGTCCTTCGATAGTCTTTTTACTGCTATATAAAGTAAAGTACTTCCTACTACTATGGAACCACCGTTAGGGAGTTTCACATTTTAGCACCGCTTGGTGCTACCCTAACAAAGTTTTCAAACGATATATCAAACGGTTAATTTAATTTCTTATTTATTTATTTTATTCATTTTATAAAGTAATCAATTATCTATTTATTTTAGTAAAGTCAAAGTACGTGACTCATTTTGCAGTCAAGTATATAAACAATGTAAAAATGCTGAATATAGTGGAAACATCATAGATAAATATCATTTAAATGTAAAATTTAATTGTTATTTTTAATACAATGTTCTTTCTTCACTATAGGTTTACGATGTAAATCTGGTATAGAATTTTGTGAAGCTCAAAATTTTCATCTAACAACTTCGGATTGTTTTGATTTTGATAAAAACGTTTTTTCGAAAACAATATCATTATTAAATTATTTTTTTGAAGATATTATTTTCATTCTACAAATATTAATCAATATTGTGCAATAATATTTCCAATTTTAAGCAGTCAATTATTTTTCTAGTCATTTATTGTCTTATGGGTACTACAGTGTAATTTAGTATGTCGTCTTATTTTTGAACAGTAATAATTGAGAGGTTTCTTTGTCAGATATTTTTAATATATTGCAAATTTTCGATTTTTTTTTTCTTGAATAAAATAAACGATAACACAAATGGCAATACACGGTTTCTTTTTTATTTCAGTAGAGAAATATATCAAAGGATTTGATTGATCGATGGCATAGAATCTCGATTATCAAATGGAAAAGTTGTTATTGACACATTGAATTTGTACGTCCATATTGAAAAATGCTCATGTACAATCATTTCCAAATCAAAGGAAGATAATGAATTTTTTGTATTTTAGAAGGTATACATAAATATTTTCAAAATGTAACCTAGCAGTTTTCTTAGTCATCCTTTGTTTGCATTGTAATATGATACGCTGCTTTATTTTCTGTTTCTGATATTTTATTCAATTATAAACATCCTTGTAAAACAATGTTATATGAAATAAATTTGATCGTTTAAAAAATAAATCTGTTTGATTTCTTTATCATTAGTGCCTAATATACTGTATGGATTATAATTATCCTCTTCTTTATCAAGTAAGTTTTCTTTACATTGTAATCAACCAGATGTTGATGACCATACTCGAGCCAAATAATTACTTAAATAATTGAGAGTATGCTAGAATAAGCAAAAATGTACGTTCATCAAGAAAATTACATATACAATTAATATGATACGAACTTTCGATGGACCGGTTCCATGTATAACAGTAGCACTCGGATCTCTACTAGTATTATGTACAAAAACATCATCACTTTTAACCGCTGATTTCTGTTACTGCACCGTTTAAATTCAAAAATATCTCGGCATTTGACTCAAGTACTATTGAACATTTTGTCTAAAATGGTAAAAAAAGAAGTTATCTTCTCCACCTCTCACTCTCTGATATTGCTATGTGCTTGCTAAAATTAATTAATTTTTGTCGAATAATTCTACTTGAAAAGATGAAGAAAAGCAAATTTTAAATGCAAGAAAAGTACAATGGCTTCTTCGTACACTAAGAGAATAACTTAACTGAGCCTATATATAAACGCAAAACAATTGTCCTTTTCTTTTTGTGTTTTGTTTAAAGTGAGTTTCATAGATAAAACACGTGGCCCTTGTATACATAGAGAGTATATGGAAAAACCTCTGTTCAACCGGTCATAACCAAACTACTGTTCGATCGAATTAAATAGTTTTTTCACCTTCAGATTCGTAAGACTCTCTTACATAGAAATGAAAAAACCTAAGACTTCCACGATGAAGCTGTGCAAAATTAAACGGGAAGTTTATGATGAAATGGCCATGGGTTGCCGTTGCTGCGACGTTTCTTTTCGGCAGTTTTTCCTTGCCTTAAACATATTGCAACAAACAATGAAAGTGATTCTTCAAAAGTTTCTAATGCATACCAGTTTGTCCAGAAATGATTACTCTACTACTGTCCATCCAGAAAAAGAATGATACATGGATGTTTTTTGCAATAACTTTTGAATGATGAAAGTTAGAGAGCTGGGATTTTCAGTAATCGAAAGAGGAGACTTTGACCTGTCTTTTTATAAGCAGAAGTGATTTTTGAAAAAAATTCTCAATCCGACTTTTCAGAGGATTTCTGGAAGACCAGTTTATAGTTCAAAAGTTTTACAAAAAACCCATCGATTTTTTTCCATAGATAGATAGTCTAAAGGGTTCTCTTCAAAATGAGATCTAAGGAAAAGTTTCACTTTGCTGCGTTTGGCAGCTACAGACGTTTTTCCCGAAGCCCTGAGACTTCTCTATTCTTCTGTCTGGGATCTTCAGAGGAGCATGAAAACATAGGTTATCAACCACGCTGAATCTCGTGGCAATATTAGTTTTTAGATTGAAATGTAAGAAGCGAGTGAAAACTTGTACAAGGTGAAATAACTCATTTCACAGGCATCGGCAGTGTCATTATAACAAACTGAAGAAGCATTATTTAAGAAAATTAATCTTATGTCGGTTGTAGAGAATTAAATTGGCTATTAAATGGCAAAAAGAAATTTTGTTATGTTTTATGCTAGCTAAGATATCTGAATTTTACAATGAAGACTATTGAGTTTGAAAAGGTTGTTATTGACGAATCTTTCAAAAATATGTAAGGTGTGCTCTTCCAATTTATGTCAGCTGAAGAAATTATTGTTTAAACCGCTAGGCTGTAGCTGGTACAAAACGAAAGGTCGCATTTTGCTGAGATTTTGGACTCGTTTTCTTAGCCATTCTTGATTTTCATTTTGAAGATCTTTGATCTTTGATTTACAACTATGTTAAACTATAAGAAATGTTGTCCTCTCAACTATATATAAATATATATAGCTATTTTCTCTCTATACTGGTCAAATATATACATTGATATGCTTGTAAGAAAGATTGAATACCAAACTGTGTTTAGAAAAAAAGCAAGCATAATATTATATTATATTCTTCTCTTGTCTCTGAGCGAAAAATTCAGCCGACGTAGCCTGTGAATTTTAAACAATTCTATAACATCAATTTAATTTTAGAAATTTCTTCTTTTTTTTTTTGTAAAGCAGAGGAGAGAAAGAAACAAAGACGTACAATGTGAATGTAGTCTGACTACATTGATCTCTCAGTAAAGCAAATACTATTTTTTTAACTGTCCTAATTAAATTTCAAGTTTGTATATCAGGATTTAGCACCGAAATTTTTCAGTTTTGAAAAGTCAGAAAAGGTGAAAACCATGTTATATTTGTTTTGAAAGTATGCTATGTATTAACCACTCGCGCTGATTTTAATCAGTAGTTATGCATGATTAATGAAACTCATTTCAAATTGAAAGTAAAAACTATTTCGTCACGCATATTCTGTTTAATCGTATATCATTCACAATACACAAAAGAATCTCTTAGTCATGGAAATTACGCAGATCAATCTCGTTCTTCAAAATAATGCAAGGAACTGTAAAAGACGACATTTATGCATTCAGATGCACAAATGGTATTTCGGTTTTTTGGTGGTATTTTTCGCAAATGGTATTTTTTTTACAATAACGAAGTATGTCAGAAGTAGGAAGGAGAGATTGTTTACCTAGGAATCTAGAAAACAGGGAAGAAAGTTAGATTATATGGTACAGAAAGCAGCGAATTGTTGGTTTTCATGGAAAGCTAAGCTTTTCTGTTGCGCGTCCGTGCAAGGTTTTTATATACTCTTTTTAATCCCATAAGTGGGTTTTGTGGAAATATTTATATGCCCCAACGGTAATCTAAGTCTTTCTGTATAAATATACAAGATAGCTGTCTTGTATTACATACCCATAAGTTCTAGATACACTCATGCTAGATCTGTGTCTTACTCCTACTGTGGTCTAATACCGTGGTAAACGCACTTGGCTTATTCGACTGCCCGATAACTGCACCGTAAAAAATGCAATGTGAGTGGTGAAATGTTATCGCGTGACTTACTCTCACGTTGGGTATTCCCTCTTGCTGTGACGAGTATCGTTAGGAGGATGAGAATTCCTAGAAGCGAAAAGGATGACAAAGCCCTCGGATCCTCTTTTGGATATGCGGTACAAGAGAGAAAACCCTATTTAATTACATGAAGAGTTCCAAGATTTCTTGATTCCTGCTTATTACCAGGAATTTCAAAACTTGGAAGATTGTCTTCCTGCTCGTGTAAACGTAAATTTGATGTGAGAAAAAGTCAGCCCATAATCGGATTAAAACAATTTGTTAAATTTTTTCAGCGCGCCAACCAGTCACGCTATTCCTTTATAGCTAGCAAAAAGTCCATTTCAGCTTTTAAACTGATTTAATTTCAACTCATTAACACTGCTGGGAAGGTTGAGTCTCTAGTTATGTTTCAGCATCGTTTTCTTCTTAAAATGATATGTCATCTTTCACTAAATGATGACGCATCGAGCAACATTTACCAACTGCTGGGAAAAACGCTTACAGTTTTATTATAAAAATGATACACATATAATATTTTATTCACTTTTTGCTCATCTTCCATTTGCTCATCAGTTTTTTGCTAAAAGTAATTTTGCCCAAAATTGTTGTGTTCATTTTCTTTTGCTAAAAGTCGTTTTGCTCAAATGTTTTTTGCTCATATTCGAGGTATTCATTGTGGACCGCCGACACTTTGCAGAGAAAACCCAAGGGGGAAAAAGCATACTTCCGTACTTCTTGTACTTCTCTGTACTTCTCCGTACTTCTCGTACTCTTCTCGTACTTCTTTCTTGAGAGAAGTACGGCGAAGTACCGCGAAGTACGGAGAAGTACAGGGAGGTACAGAGAAGTACGAGAAGTACGGAAGTATGCTTTTTCCCCCTTGAGAAAACCACAGAAAGTGGAATTTGTCCGCAAAATGCGGACCATCTGGCAACTCTGGTCATGACTTTTATTTCGTCTGGTAACCTTTTGAGTGCTTCCGCGTAATTAGAGTACACATGTTTTAGTTCACACCGCAGTATTCGTTTCTGATAGGCCGTCAAAGATGTTGCAATGGTCAAAAAGTAGGTGTTGGTGCTTCCCAGATTTCTCTGCTATTTAAAGTGATAAAATTCCCAGATTGGTCGTAAAATGTAGCCAAGAGTTGGCACTACAAGTTAACAGAGCAGGATTTTCGACTTTCGACTTAGTCTCTGAGAAAAATAAAAGTTCTCGAAAACTAGGTACTTTTTTCTGAGTTTTTCTGAAGTTTTAGGAAACTTTTTATTTTTCGCAGAGACTAAGTCGAAAATCGAAAACCCTGCTCTGTTAAGCTGTAGTGCCAACTTTTGGCACATTTACGACCAACCTGGGAATTGTACCATTTTAAATAGCCGAGAAATCTGGGAAACGCTGGCATCTACTTCTTAAAAACGACAATTTCGAGAAAAAAAGCAAAACAAGTTTATACTTCTTAGAACTTTCCTTTTGTTTTAGAAGTATTCGCAACGAAAATAGCCGTAGTTGAACCCAAAAATCCATCGCTAAAAATACTTTTCCGACAAAACGGCGACTTTTGCGCTCTTTTAAATTTCTCCAATTTTTCAATTTCTCACCCTGAGCAAAATTGTCGGAGGGCTAAGAGACACAGATTCGGATTCCGCTCGACAAGCTCTATCAAATGTCACACTAAAATTAAAACAAATCAAAAGTAGTACATTTATCTACTAAGAAAATAAGAGAATTTTTATAAACTTCCGTCATTTAGAGGAAATTTTGGTAATTACTGGAAACTTTTTGAAATAACTCTGCTTTATTATATAGAGATATTAATAAGAATAGGTACCCCTATCTTGGAAACTAAGAGAATTTTTGAAATTACGGGTAAATTTCTGAAATACCTATTATTTACTAGACAGAGACATCCAACAGAACAGTCATCCTTATCTTGGAAAATAACACAATTTTCAGAAATTTTGGCGATTACTGGAAAACTTCTGAAATATCTATTATTTATTAGGCAGAGATATCTAACAACACCAACAACAACAACAAGCCCCCCCCTACCGTGGGTAAGACGAGAATTTTTAGAAATTTTGGTAATTTCGTGGAGATCTTCGTAATTACTGCGAAATTCCAGAAATATCCATTATTCATCAGCTAGAGATATCTATTAGAAGAGGCACCGCCATCTTGGAAAATACGAGAACTTCTAGAAATTTCGGTAATTTCGTCCAAATCTTGTCAATTACCAGGAAATTCCTGAAATATCTATTATGTTTTACATGGTGATATCTATCAGAATAGACATCCTCATCTTGGAAAATACGAGAACTTTGGAAATTTCGGTAATTTCGACGAAATCTTGGCAATTACCAGGAAATTCCTGAAATATCTATTATGTTTTAGATGGTGATTTCTATCAGAATAGACATCCTCATCTTGGAAAATGCGAGAACTTTTGGAAATTTCGGTGATTTCGACGAAATCTTAACAATTACCAGGAAATTCCTGAAATATCTAGTATGTTTTAGATGGTGATATCTATCAGAATAGACATCCTCATCTTGGAAAATAGGAGAACTTTTGGAAATTTTGGTAATTTCGAGAAAACCTTCGTAACGACTGCGAAATTCCTGAAATATCAATTATTTATCAGCTAGAGATATCTATTAGAAGAGGCGCGTCCATCTTGGAAAATACGAGAACTTCTAGAAATTTCGGTAATTTCGACGAAATCTTGGTAATTACCAGGAAATTCCTGAAATATCTATTATGTTTCAGATGGTGATATCTATCAGAATAGACATCCTCATCTTGGAAAATGCGAGAACTTTTGGAAATTTCGCTAATTTCGAGGAAACCTTCGTAACTACTGCGAAATTCCAGAAATATCCATTATTCATTAGGTAAAGATATGTATTAGAACAGGCCCCCATATCTTGGAAAATACGAGAACTTTTAAAAATTTCGGTAATTTCGACGAAATCTTGGTAATTACCTGGAAATTCCTGAAATACCTATTATGTTTTAGATGGTGATATCTATCAGAATAGACATCCTCATCTTGGAAAATAGGAGAAATTTTGGTAATTTCCAGGAAGTCTTCGTAACTACTGCGAAATTGCTGAAATATCCATTATTTATCAGCTAGAGATATCTATTAGAAGAGGGGCCGCCATCTTGGAAAATACGAGAACTTCTAGAAATTTCGGTAATTTCGACCAAATCTTGTCAATTACCAGGAAATTCCTGAAATATCTATTATGTTTCAGATGGTGATATCTATCAGAATAGACATCCTCATCTTGGAAAATGCGAGAACTTTTGGAAATTTCGGTAATTTCGAGGAAACCTTCGTAACTACTGCGAAATTCCAGAAATATCCATTATTCATTAGGTAGAGATATCTATTAGAACAGGCCCCCATATCTTGGAAAATACGAGAACTTTTAAAAATTTCGGTAATTTCGACGAAATCTTGGCAATTACCAGGAAATTCCTGAAATATCTAGTATGTTTTAGATGGTGATATCTATCAGAATAGACATCCTCATCTTGGAAAATAGGAGAACTTTTGGAAATTTTGGTAATTTCGAGAAAACCTTCGTA
>CAJNOQ010007004.1:0-12851 GCA_905250885.1 Didymodactylos carnosus
GAGCTGATGATTCATTCTTACCACATAAGTTTTGCTACGACATATAGTATGTTATACCAGAGGTGGGCAACAGAGGGAGCGAGTCGTACCTTTCACCGACTGGCGCTTGCCACAGTTCGTGAGATAGTGACTCATAGCTCGGCTCGATGCGACAATAATATTATAAAATCAGATCGCATTGGATCCGACTCGTACAGCCATGGCTCAAGGCTCGACTCGCGTGCAATTAAAGTCCCGGGTATCTAATGCATTTTTGAAAACATGGACAGTATCACGTATCAACTTTTAATTCCATTTATTATCATTATCAACAGAAATGTTTACAGAAGCGAAATTTTACCCATTCTGTTGATGGCCATGAACAGTTTTCGTCAAAACCAACTATTTTAAATTCAAACGGTTTTTTCTTCAAATTCTCAGTTATTATATCACTACTATATTTCATAGCAGGAATTGAGGAAGAAGACACTACGTCGTCGTCTTCAAGGAAAGGTAATGACGTTGATTCCATTTGGATCAGTTAAAAATTTTGAACTCTGAATTTTCTTTTTTTTTGTTACAGCGGTGGAGAGTTGTCTCACAGAGTGGTTTTCTTTTCCGATCTCATCGGTGTAGAATGGCAAAAAGTACACTTTCATAATTAACATTGTTGAAATGCAATTTTGAATTATTAAAATGACTGTTTTTGTGTGTAACCTGTAAACAAAACCGAAATAAACAACTGCTAATAAAATAAAGAAGAAAATGAACCAAGACAAAATAAGTTTCTACAGGAGTTTTTGAAATGGAGTTGGAGTTGGGATCCGTGGAGTTGGAGTTCAATTTCTTTAAATGAAGTCGGAGTTGAGCTGGAGTCGAACTTAGCCGGAGTTGCCCATCTCTGATATATGGTGTATATGTATAATATAGTTCTTATGACAACGCTTAGAATTCTTTTCTTCCTTCAACTTCACACATCAGCCGAGATCTTCATATTGACTGTGTAATACAGAATTTTTTCCGCTAGACGTTTGGGTAGATAACCCTGATATAGAAATAAACCACATCAATTCATAAGTGTGGGCATAAAAATTACAAATATGTATTTTCAGTACTTCCTTAGTCGACTGTCACGCTTCGTAAAGCGCCATTGATATGCTAGTTAATTATTGCCTCATTGTCCTATAAGTTTAAGGAGGTTGATAGTTCAAAAGGGAACAGAAAATTTCCTCTACCATCAATGAAATAAGAATTAAACGTGCAACACGTACAATGAAAATTTCAAAAAAGGAAAGTTTAATATAGCCGTATGTAGTCATGTTAATGCTATCTTAACGATGTTTAAGCAAAGTAACATATTGCTCCTACTTAAATAATAAAGATGAGACTGAAAAGTCAGCAACCAACTTATGTTTAATGACAGAGCATCTGCCCAAACCAACTAATAAAGTATCAAGTTTCCTTTAGGTACTAAGACGGAATTCGGACTTGAAATAAAACTTAGACATAATTACTCAGATATTTTTCAACCTAGAACAAGTATTTCTTCAATTATACAAGATTCTCGTTTACTTTCCTAACCACTTGTCCGAGGGGTACTTCGAGTGCTCGAAAATTTGCTTTCGATGTGCCCTCGCCGAGGGCTCGAACCCTCGAAAAATGGTACTTCGTACCCTCGATATAAGCTTTCGAGGGCTTATCAATTTCGAGCCCTCGTACTTCAGATAGGTGGCGAGCCACCGAACAGAGATGTTCAGGACTTCCGAACTCTCGTTTGTACCAAGGTGCGACGAGGACTCCCGAACTCGGAAGCCCCAAACATCTCTGTTCGATGGCTCGAAATTTTTCTCGAGGGCTCGCCACCTATGTGAAGTACGAGGGCTCGATATTGATAAGCCCTCGAAAGCTTATATCGAGGGTACGAAGTGCCATTTTTCGAGGGTTCGAGCCCTCGGTGAGGGCCTGATTCGAGTACTCGCCGCACCCCTCGAACAACTTTTTTCATCTGCATGGATTTCGAATGTCTTCTTTAGTTCTATAAACATATGTGATAACACTCAGCTGGAAATACTCTAATCAATGACAAATCAAGCGCAGAAACAAGTCGATCAGCTACAAGCTCAATGGTATTCGAAATCCATTTTCGACCCATGTTCCGTGAACGAAACAGAGGAATGGACAAAGTATTCTGATATCGAATCAGAAATTATTGAAGAAACCTTTAACGAAAAAAGTAAAACAAAACTAGCTGAGTTGGATAATTATTGGATCAATCTAAACGATTCCATTCAAGTCAGTAAAGACGACAAAAATAAATAGAGGCAAACAAAGCGAGTTTTGATTAATATAAATAGAAACAAAGCCTTAAGCGAACAAATATTTTTTCTTCCTCAACCACTGAATGAGCCGTTGAAAAACGATTCGGGCAAAACGGCCTTAAGTTTTATTAAACAGTGGAAATTAAACAGCTCTCTACAGCTGAAATACTGAACCAGGCAGCGAACGGAATAATTATCGAAGGGACTCAAATAGGTCAAAGTTGCGAATCACAGTGGATTGCCCGACAATTGAAAACCGTGCAAAATAAGCGGCCAAAAAAAATTTGCAAGTGTTGTATTATGCTATACACAAAAGAATGTTTTCTCTACAAACTACTAAACAAAACAATGAGAGCAAATGATACGACCAAATTAGACACGCTCGGCCCATTTTGCTACATCTTATACCTATCTTGGATACAAAACCTTAACTGCTACAACGGCACAATCTACCGATCCACAAACATCGACCCGAAAATGGTCAAATCTTAACAGGAATCGATCGGACAAATTAGGTGCTGGAATGCATATTTACTTCAACAAGTAAAAGCCGTCAACAAGCTGAAGCTTTTGGCGACACTTTATTCATTATTCAACCAAGAGGCGTCAAAGGAATAGAAATATCAACAGCCTCAGCCTTTCCACACGAAGAAGAAGTCCTACTTCCTCCCGGAGCACCATTTCAAATTCTCGATGTTACAATCGACAATCGAACCAACAAAAACACCGTCTACTTGGAAACAGCTTCTTATAATGATCTTTTCAAGTATTCATTAGCTGCATGATCATTGAGTCGCTTCTATCCGAGCGCGATATATAGTCTCAATAGTGAAGTATGGTATCACATAAGTGNAACAGCCTCAGCCTTTCCACACGAAGAAGAAGTCCTACTTCCTCCCGGAGCACCATTTCAAATTCTCGATGTTACAATCGACAATCGAACCAACAAAAACACCGTCTACTTGGAAACAGCTTCTTATAATGATCTTTTCAAGTATTCATTAGCTGCATGATCATTGAGTCGCTTCTATCCGAGCGCGATATATAGTCTCAATAGTGAAGTATGGTATCACATAAGTGAACATAAAAAATATCTCACTTGTTATTTTTGTTAAATGTTGACCTGAATGCATGCACACAGGACAACGGAGTACTGAAAGGGGTATATACTAATAACTTTTTCTTTAGTGATAGATTAAATTAAACGAAACAAAAATACAAAGAACATGTAAAAAAGAATAGAAAATTTTTATAAGATCTCGTAGTATCAAGTAATACTGATAAAGGTATGAAAAATGTTTTTCGGAAGTTAGATTGATTGAACTTTTTACAATGAGTTCATTAAGAGGAAAAAGTTAAATGATTATCCTTAAAGTACGAGGTACGATAAGGCCATGTTGCATTACCCAAATTTTTGAAGAAAAAACTATAAGGTTAGACCCAGCATCAAATTCTGAGCATAATGACGTATTTTTTGGTATAGGGCAGAAAGCTTTCGAAGAAATTGAAAGTCTGTTTTTTCGGAAACTTTTTGACCTTGTACCACCTTTGGACAAAAGCCTTCTCTACAAAGTGCTGAAAACTACAAGTTTCTGTCTCTTTTTTTCAAAAAATACCGACAGGCACCGTTTTTTGAACTGGATATTAAGTTAATAACACTCAGCTGGAAATACTCTAATCAATGACAAGTCAAGCGCAGAAACAAGTCGATCAGCTACAAGCTCAATGGTATTCGAAATCCATTTTCGACCCATGTTCCGTGAACGAAACAGAGGAATGGACAAAGTATTCTGATATCGAATCAGAAATTATTGAAGAAGCCTTTAACGAAAAAAGTAATTTCCATTTGAGTTGAGTAGAAATGTTGCTGATGTCATGGCGAAGAAGTTGGAAAGCAGTGACTCAATGATCATGCAACTAATGAATACTTGAAAAGCTGACGCTATTCATATGTTCTTTGTAATTGGTCAAAAAATTAACTTTATCCGAGGATAGCGATTTTTGAACAAATTTCTTCATTAGTATGTGTTTTTCCAACGTTTAACTTAATTTCTGAAAACGCTATTTCAGGACAAGATAGATCAAAGATAGAAGTAATTATTCCAATGTTTAAAGTTTGAAAAATAACACTTTCGTTTTATGCCCGCCTGTTTGCCCAATGTGAGTTGTTTAAAAGAATCAAAAAAAAGTACATTCTTCGACTCAGTTTTCGACGCTGATTCTGAATATGATATTTTTACAGTACCAGGATTATTGTACAGTACCAATATTTATTATCTTAAATCATTTTATTGTCAAAAATACATGAAATAAAAATAAAAGCTTTGTTTTGAAATTATAATATAAAATAATTGTGAAAGGCTAGACATCTGTATGATGGGAAAATAAGAAGAACAGAATCTAACAAAAATTGTTTAAAATAAAAAAGATTTTGTTTAAGATTATTCATTTTTCTCAAAATATCCTGGATTAAAGTACAATGGCTAAAAGAGAAATAATGATAAAGACAACTCAATGGATAGAACAGATTTTTTATAGTAATCTTACGTAATGAAGATGATGCTCAAAACACGGTGTTTGAAAAGTATTTGAGGAATGAGATAATAACTTGTCACTCAAAACTCGATTGACCTAAAACACACACAATATTTGATAATGATAATGAAATGAAAATACGATATTGTTTAAACATACACATTCGGCCATTGTAACAAGATCATAACGCCAGGATGCTTTAGCAAACACCGTTATCAACGTTTGAATAAAAATACTTCCTTCATCTGTCTGACGCCAGGACACACAATCTACAAGTAGAAAAAGAAGTGAATTGTATAAAGAGAAATAGACATGTCAATAAGCCTACCTTTTAATGTTGAATGCCAGATAACCATATCGCTTCGTTTTGCAACTTTTGTGATATGTCCGTAATCATTTAACATTTTGGATGATGTTAACTGATCAAGTACACCATCAGAACGATAATTACGCTGACCTATGAGATGGTTAATGCTTAAAAATTTAAAATAAAAATCTTCTGTTTGACTTACCACTACGAGATGCTTGAAGAATAAATATTTTTGGTTTTCCAATAAAATGATCATCAAATACGCTAATAATTTGTCGATCGATATCCAAATAACGTTCATCTACACCGTAAATACGACCATCACAACCATAACTCAAAATAATGACAATAGAACAATTGCCTGGATCCTGATCAAGAGATTTGGCAGATTCACTTAAGAAAGATTCCATTTCCTTAAATAATCAAAACAATACTCCATATTAAAAACAGCAATGTAATTCCCGATGGCAAATAATTATAGAAGTCTTCGAATAATAGTGGAGGTATTACAAGAAGCAGCGAGTAAGCAACAGCATTTACATTACCTGTGAGATTTTATTAAGTAATTAGCTCATAATAATATGTTTTAACTAGAATGGAATTCAAGTAGTAGAAAAGACTCATTCTCTGTTAATTTTGAACCTAAACTTACCAGACATTTCATATTACGTCGTACAATTACATTGAATCCCATTTGTTCGAAAAGACTTCTAAGTTTACTGGCATCAATATCTGAACCATGTCGTTTTTCCATTGTTTTAAAATCTTCTACGTTGTTGATCAGTAAACATTGACCACGTAAAATATTTGACATAGGATAACACTATGAAGGAGAGAAGAACAAATTAATTACATAAATCGAAAGAAGAACAATATTGACTAGTATTACTCGACTTTTTCGGTTCGATGGATCCAGATCTGGATATTGTTCAATGACATTAGGTAGTAATAAACGTACTGAAAAACCCATTGGTAACTCTAGATCAAATTCTTTATCATCCACATCTAAAATAAACAGAAGAGAAATGCAACTATCAACATCTCTAAAACAAGTGTAGATTACGAACCAGATAACGTATTTTGTCTATAACGGGAAGATAATGGAATTTCTTCCAATATTTCGCTTGAAGATGTATGTAAATGTTGAACATCATTCTTGTCTTCGTAATTTACATTTGTAGTTGTCAATGTAGTTGTCAATGTTGATGTTAAATTTTGTTGTATTCTATTAACTGATCGATGTATTAATCCATATTCATCATCTAATTGTTTTTTCTCATTACTTGAACTAAAATTCGGTTCTAACAGATCAATTAACGAATTATTTCCTAAAATAAAATTTAGAAATATATAATATAATTTCTGCTCTATTTTAATTATCTTACCGGATAAATACAATGCTTCGATAAATGGATAATAGGCTTTTGCAGGATATGTTAATATCAAGTCTAAGAGAGCACGATTTCGATCTTCTGGCACAGGATATTTCTAGAACAAAAATATTGAAATATTATCGATATTTAAGCCAATTTAAGAAAATAAATAATACATACATGTTCAATTCTTGATATTGTTGCTAGTTGAATAATTGATTTTGAAGCTAAATAATCTAATATTTTCATTGGTTCTATCATAGAATGTATTACTTTAAATCTATTCATATACAATTTTTCTCGATATTCATTATCATTTGTTGACTAGAAAAAAAAATAATTTTATAATTTATGATAACTGTCACAAAAGGTGCCTATTGATCATTACTATTAATGTTTTTTCTCCATCTGTTAATTCATAATAAATGGACGACGATTGTCCTAAACGTTCGACTCTATAGATTTGTATGCATGATTCAAGCCGATGAATAATATTTATTAAATAATTTCCAGAATTATTTATTCTTAAATTTTCATTATCTACATCCTCTATGTTTGTGTAAAACCAGTGAACAATTTTTAATGAATATGAGCCAATGAATACCTACATAATAAAAACAATATTATTTATTCAAATAAAATAAATTCATCTTTAAAAATAACTGTACTTACAAAAAAATAAATTAGAGATAGAATAAAACAAGCGATAATAAACAGCAATAGTTCATACAAATAATTCAAAGTTAGAATAACCATGATAAATCTAGAAGAAAATAAAGAGCATATCAGAGCTCAAGGTTTCCAATCAAATATATATATCAATCTTATTACTATGAGAAGAAAAACAAATTTTAAAAATTATTTTCAAAGTTCATTATTCCTCAACTGTCAAACAACAATTCAACGGCAAAAAAAAAATGAAGCAGAGGATAAACGAAATGTTTATTCACAATAATAATGTTCTATATCATAGTAGTATGTCAATAATATTAAAAATATAATAAGAGCTTCTATAAAGACAAATTATATACAAAATATTACTACGTAATACATAGTAGACTTGTCATAGCCAATCTACTTCTCTTAATTCGAAGTATATCAAACATCATGACTGTCTTCGTTCTATATTAACGGGAAAAATCTTCGACGTTATCAACTAATTATTTTCATCGATTTTCATTCGTTTAAGCTTGATAATACTTTTCACTGGACTTTTGCACCGTTTGATCATTGGAAGACGATGTGTTATTTCTAGCAACGTTCTAAAAAATCAAACAAAAAGAATTTTGACGTCAAAAAATAAAACTATATCTTTCTATTATTTACAAATACTATGAATTATT
Organism: Didymodactylos carnosus; assembly: GCA_905250885.1. Classification (NCBI taxonomy): domain Eukaryota; kingdom Metazoa; phylum Rotifera; class Eurotatoria; order Philodinida; family Philodinidae; genus Didymodactylos; species Didymodactylos carnosus. The sequence goes on from CAJNOQ010007004.1 coordinate 7,859, forward strand.
GTAATATGTATAAGAAATTGATCATACATGTTGTCAATGATAAAATAACTTTCTTATACTAGTCTACCGAACGATCTTAGCAAAATGCAACGTTTATAGAGTACGTACACTCATGCTTTCATTCTGTTTTCCCAAATATCTGTTTAATTTTATCCCAATTGTTGTTTATTTCTGCGGAATTTTAATTGTATATATTCCACGATCTTCTTCATGTTTATTACTGACAGTCGGAAGAGTTTTATCGTTATCATAATTACTCATTTTTGACACAATATCCGTATCATTTGTAGACAACGTAATAGTTTTAAATGATGTGTTTTTATGATCGATTCTTCATCATGAAAAATTCGTAATAGAAAAAATCAAAAGGTAGGAGCAGGACTAGGATTTTGAAGTGCAGAAGGGTAGGATTTATATTAAAAAGTAGAATGAAAGTTTTTAATGTTGAAGTGCAACTATGAAAATCAACAATAAATGGTAAGTAACAGAATACTAACTATCCCTCTAGCATACTTAAGATACGCATTCAAAAAGCCTAAAGAAACAGAACATATAGAAAATCAACCATATTTTTCTATAAAATGCAATCACCCATTTTCACGATGATTAGTTTCGCTCTTTCTAATTTGTTACTCATTTTTTGAGTTTTTTCTTAATTTATTTAATTCGTCGTTATTTTTGCTCATTTTTTCACGTATCGATGTTAGTTTTGTACTGCTGTTTCCAATAAGCATTTGTGAAATATCAATTTATTTAAATCACGATTTCCGATAGCCTATTTTAATCCTTTATTGCTTTCATTCAAATATTTCTGTGCATTATCAAATTGTTGTGGAAGAAGCTTTTTGTAAATCAGCCTCTTTTTCCAGGATATCTTTATTCTTATTGTTCTTATTACTTTTATTTTGACCAAGATTGTTTAAAATTTTCTTTTGTTGTTCAAGATATTTTTTATAATTAAACAGATGAATTTGAGACTACAGATAAAAGTAATGTTGTTTTGTAAATTTGAGAAGGAAGCACATTTTCATACTGTAACGGACGGACTAATGTTGTTATAGAAACTAGGCTAAGATAATAAGCACTATCAACAATAGGCATGCTACGGTTACCGCTCGTATCAGGGGCGTAGTTATTGGGAGTAGTCAACACCTCTCTGATTTTAAAAAAGTCTTTTTTTGCTATCGTTGCATAAAATGACTTTGACTTTGCGCGGTTCGGGCATTCTATCGGATTTCCTACAAGCCCAGGCTTGGCACCCGCCGACTATGGGCAGCCTTGAAAACAGATGGATTATAGGTAATCGACTATGCTGAGTCTCGTGGCAATATTTATTTTTAGGAAAAGCTTTAAAAACCTAGCGAAAAGCGAATTTTATGAAAATTTGAGTTTTCAGGCTGTTTTCACCTAATATAAAAAATTCACTATTCACTCAAAAAAACATCACAACAAGTTAAAAACTTTAGAGTGTAGAGTTTTTTCTGTATCCTGTTTATAGAAGATCTTACAAAAGTCTAATGTAGTGGTGTTTTTTGAATGAATAGTGAATTTTAAGATTAGGTGAAAATAGCCTTAAAACCCAAATGTTCATAAAATTCGCTTTTCGCTAGACTTTTAAAGCTTTTCCTAAAAACAAATATTGCCACGAGACTCAGTAGATCCAGGGCTAACAACCTATAAAAAAACAATACAATCGTATTGGAAAAAGTCTTCTAAAAATCATTTTACTTGCAAAAACATGTCCCTAACGCTCTTCTTTCGCATGGCGAAAACCGGAGCTCTCTAGCTGCTTTCTACCAAAAGTTATTCAAAACACAGCCATGGTTGTTATATTTTGAAATGGATGGTAGTATGAATATCAAGAGTATGAAAAGATAAAATGAGACACAGGTATATGAGAAGAACCAAAGAAATAGACTGAAAGCAATATACAAAAGAAGAGAACATTCACAACTGATATTTGTTAAGGCTCTCTCCCTCCCTTCTTAGAAACCGATGATTTTCATAGAAAAATTGAAATTGAGTTTCTTGCTCCGCTAGATATGCTAAAGTCTTTTCCAGAATATGTTTTGCTTTCCACTACAGAACTAATTTTTTATGAGGTTTTGAGAGTTTTCCTGCTAGCCACGTCGGTTTTCAGCCAATTTTTAGCAATTTTTCCTTATTTTCAGTGGATAAAATAGCCTCATTTTCAGTAGTGAAGATGTTACTTAGTGGGCTATGTCGTAATCATGATAAATCACATATCACCTCTCCGGCGTTACAATACATATGTTTTATTATAAGTTAAACATAATTCAACCCTTTATATCTGAAAAGAAAAAATCTTTGTGCTTCATAAATATACATCACACTCCTATGTACTGTCACTATGCTCTTAAAGCTTGTTTAACGTTTTTCTCAAAACATAGCTTTAGAGGAGCAGAATTGTATCTCTTTTCGTACGATTCATTATAAAACCTTCATTTTTTTATTATTTTGACGCGAAGACATTTATCTAAATTATGTCTGTAGCGATTTTTGAATTTCGTTTACTGTGCAGAGATAAGTGGCAAATATTCTGCCAAATTAGGGTTATTTTCAGAGTTCTGCCTTAAAATATATGTGGGGAATGAACGAAAGCGAAATCCAAAAATCGCTACGAACAAACTTTAGATTTAGGTGTCTATTTTCATTTGAAACCATCCCCACAGCTTTCTGCTCCTTCCAATAACAAAGTCTTAACGTTTTTGCTAAGAGCCCCATTTTGCCCCTTGTCACGCAATAACACGTCAACGTTTCGAACTCAGATTTTTAGCATAAGTTAGCTAGTTGGACAGTAAGCATCAATCACTATAAGCGCCATCGAAATCGGATGTCAGATAAAAAAGTTTTTTCCTGAGGGGGTGCCTCTTAAGATAAAAAGTTCGTTCTTATATCTCCTATGGTCCGGTAAAGACTTTTTTAAACTTTAATTAGAATATATAAAAAGTGGATCAGGCAGTATAAATTTGAGTTTGTTAATAAAGCTTAAAACGTTCCTAATTCATAGTGTGATTAGTACAATAATATGTTAGGCGAGAGCTGACTTTAAGCATGATTTTGCATTGATGAGAACGGCGAGAAGATTACTAACTGTCCAACAGACATCCGAATATTAACAAATGTTTTCAGAAGCATCGTGCTCAATTAGATGTCTAGCTGACTGTCAACTGGTTTTATCTGCATAAATCATGTTAGAGTTCTCACAGTTAATGTCGTAAATAATGCTGTTGTAAAAGTTTGGTATTGTGTCCTTATTTCAAGAAAAAGTAGCGACAAATTGCGTTTGTACTTAATTAAAATTGAAATAAATTCATAATAGCAGATGTTAGTCTCATACTTGTATTAAAATTATTACCCCTGAATAAATTTAACATTCCATAAAACATTATTCTGATTTAATCTAATTTTACAACCGCTTTTTAGCAACTAGATACTCCAACAAAACTCATTTCTCGAAGAATCAAAAGAAGATACCATCATCCATTTTGACCTTTCTCATCAGATTGTTTCCTTCAAGGAAGACAGAGATAAGGCACGACAAGCAACACAACTCCATCCCCACCGTGTGAGAGTGAGATCCTTGAGAAAGTTCGAAACCGATGGTGGTATCTTCCTTTGATTCTTCCAGAAATGAGTCCTGTTTGAGTATCTAGTGGCTAAAAAGCGGTTGTAAAATTAAATTAAATTAAAATTGTAGCAAGTCGAGTTTCGTACTCATATATATTATGTTGATAAAATATAAACTTTCAAAGAAAAAACCAATATAACGAGCTTTTTGCCTGTAAATTTACAAAAACTAAAGAAAACTGAGAAAGAAGGACAGTAGGACGTTTACGAAGTCTGATCATGTTTCCGTTTTAATGCCTTATGTTTATTGTCACTTGCTATGACTTCTTCGACCGCCATACTACAAAAGAAGTAAATAGCTCAAATTTCCCATTTTTCATATAATTGTTTCTCTACAAATACCTAGTTGAGCTCTCCGACTCTATTTGATGATTCATACACAACTGACTCATTGTAAGAATTATTCCGCTTCGATTCGTACGAAATTTTCGTTGTGGTAATGGGGATATATGTTTGTAAAACAACTGTACAAGAAAATATTTGTCATTCATTTCACTAACAATAATACCACGCTAAAGCAAAAAAACGTGAAATGATGTTCAAATCAAATAATGACACACTGCGGACAAGAATTTTGATCACTTCTTACTGTTTTCAAATGATCTTGTAGCTCCTCAATGGTCATTATTTCTGGATGAGTAAGACTAATATCCATTATGTGATATTTATCTGAAACAAATAAGAGGAATGAGGAATGTCTATGCTCCGCCCTGATGAAGACGATCCATGAACAACCATAATGTTTGCATACAGCGATCGTATCTTACCAGTCTACTTGAGAATGAACTCTGCTTCGGCCGACTGTATTCCTATCAAATCAGCTCTAACAAATACATATCAAAGAGATAATGAAGCAACTAACAAAGTCAATGGCGTCTGAGTATCACAAGAACACGTACGAAGCTCATTACCATCTATAAAAAATACAGATAAAATGATAGAAAAACAGAGCAAATGAAGTAAGTTTCGCTGTACAATACCACATATTAACAAATCACGTTAGAAGAACAAAAAATATCATCTCAACGACTTCTTCGCTCGAGATCATCACCGGATTGTGTGGAAAGGAGATTGACATCACCTGACAAACTCACACGTAGTGTGGAAGGGATTTGAGCAATACTCAACAACCACATTTCCCACTATTATTCTCAAAAGAGAATCAACAAGTGTCAACAGTAGACACAAAACCGAACTAGAGGTTAATGCAACAGTAAACAAAACAACACATACAAAGAAAAGAATAAAAATTAGCCTAAAACATCAAATCAGGAATCATGAAAAACTGACGTTCTTCATCGACCATGGCGCTGTTCGATCGAATTATACAAGCGAATTATAG
>CAJNOQ010007005.1:0-12851 GCA_905250885.1 Didymodactylos carnosus
GGACTCGAAACGGACTCGGACTCGGACTCGGTCCTTAATGTTAGGGACTCGGACTCGGACTCGGAATAAATTTTTGAGGACTCGGACTCGGCTCGGACTCGGTCCCTCCCGGACTCGCCCATGCCTGCTATGTACCAGATGTCCCACGTGGAGGGCGCTACAATCATCTATTCAGCCAGTAGAGAGGTGGTGCTATCTACCAGTACCGCCGGCGCCGTCTATCAGGCCGCTAAATTCGTCTTGCTTGTCGCCACACTATATATGTCACCCGAAGCGTAGCCACATCTATTGAGCTCTTTCATCATTCGCTTACATTTCTATCCAATTAGTATCTGACGTATTCCCTGGATCGTGTTACCTGTTACTGGTAACGGCAAGTAATGTGTAACGGATTTCCATTTTCCGTTAACGGTAAAAGGTTTTCAAAACAAATTTTAAAGAAACTTAACTTTAAAAAACCAACGAAACAACTGTTGTTACTGGTGAATATACTCGTTATTAAAATTTTATTACAGCCTTATCTTCAACTAGTTATACAACACATAAGCGCGTGAAAAGCTCAAGAAAATTCATACGCCATAACAAAAATATGTTCTATTTGAAACTAGTTTTCGTACTCACTATCACACTGCCCACACTCCCACCACCCACTACGTACTACCAAAAATACTCAAATGTGTACTACGAAAAATTCGCGGTAATGTCGTTTGCGGGAACGTCGTGTCACTTTATGTATTTCTGGTATTCATATATTGCGAAGACGAATAGTATGTTTCTGTTGTTGTTGCTAGATAAGCGGTACTTTACCATAATAGCACATACATGTTCTTTCTTCTAGATAGTATTTTCGCGAATCAAAAGAATACAAAAGAAATAACTAGTCATCCAAGTGTTACATCATCACTTCCACTGGTCATAGTCTCACCAGTCCCAGCCTCCACCTCTATGACATCAGCAAAAGAGTTTTGTTTCATTTTTCGTTCACATGAAAAAGCTGTGAGTACAGACCTCGTAGTCTGAAAGATGAAACTTGGATGTATTCACTTAGATTTACAGAAACTGAATGCAGACAAGAGTTCAATTTGGTGAGCTTGTAACCCATATCAAGTTCTGTAAAAATCAATATCTTCTTCAGCTTCAAGCCATGTGCGGTGAATATCCCAAATTTTCAAAAACACCAGCAGCTCTTTCCCTATAAACTTATACTCCTTATTCTTTCTTTTGTCATGTAAAAAGTTTTGTGAAAATAAAAGGTTGTCAAAAGGTTTTTCCGCAGAATTTTCCCATTATTTACAGAAATGTTTTCAATGTTGAAATCACACTTTCTTTCGATCTCTTCCTCCCCCTGTCATCATTGGTCGTCGTTTGACCTACCTCCTTCGCCGTTACATCACACTTTCTTTCTTTCGACCAGAAAGGCTGTTGTCTTAATCATATGCAAACAACGCGAAACTAAAGTTTCAATGACGATAGTCTTTCGTCATATACCAATAGCTTTGCTCTGCTGTATAGACTTCTCTCCATAAAATCACAGCAAATTAGGTCAATACTTGTGTCCAGTTTGAAAGAAAACAGTATATGAACTATAAACTGAATAAAGATTTTGACGTAAAAATAAAATTTCTTCATGAAAATGACAGTTTAATAAACAGAAGAAAATTTTCTTCTGCTTAAAAAAACAAAAACAAAACTATTTTCAATAACACCAGGAAATAGAGCAAACATTTTTGATCAAAATGTGATATCTTCCGACTCTCAATGATGTTCTGATCAAGAGTTACAGGCTGATTTTGTTCAGAAACTGAATGACGTGAAGCTGGACTTAAGATATTTCATAAATTTAAGTTTAGCACCATCATCCTCGCCAGTACTCACTCTGCCAACTAAATCCAAAACTCGATGAAGAGTAAGCATTTTTTCAAATAAGTGAAGTCCAGTTTCACGTCATTTAGTTTTTGAACAAAATGAGCCTATTAGTGAAGGTAAAATAGAGTGTAGCTTCCTGACAGAAACTCTTCTGATAATTCTTCACGTGACGAATTCATGAGTCATAGCAGTCATTTAACAGGTGATCATTAGCATACAGGAGCTCAAGCGGCAACCACTTACATGGCCATTGATTGCTAAACGACAAAAACTGTTTGATGATGCGCTACGTACAAAGAAGAAAGTACAGAAGTACAAAGTCGGTGATTTAGTTGGACTGAAAATAGATAAAGTTTATAGGACCGAAAGTTCTTCCATGTAAAATAATCTCAGTTCAATCGTCGTCGAGTAGTATCAACATGTCAGCTATGTGCTACAAAAGCAATATTTGACACACGATTTCAAGGAGTAGATTTATTGGATTCAACCAAATGTGACTTGCGCGATATCGACTCGACAACATTACCAACAATTACTTTCATTCAAGCTAGTAAAGATTATACCAGTGCAAGATTAATGACTCCTCAAATATCGCTACGTTTTTGGGGCTTTTCAAATTATTATTACTATGGAAATAAATGCTTACAAAAGGAATTCATTCTAATGATGATTGCAACTCTCCATCATTTCATATATTTTTCTCTTATATTGCATTTATTTGCTGAAGAATAATTCGAGTATTACATAGGCATCCTTCTTAATGAACTCTAAAAAACTGGAATTTTACTAAGGTACCGCTTATTCAAAGTTTGAGCAGAATTTATTTTTCGTTTTTGTATACATAGTTAGATAGAGAAAAACAGAGTACCTGGTAAAACTGAAAATTTTTCTGGTAAAAATCGTTTCAAAAATTAAAACTCACATATTCTTAACCAGCTCATCCAGCTCTATCCAACTATATGTAAAAAAACGAAAAATAAATTCTGCTCAAACTTTGAATTACCGACACCTTATCTCTTTTGTTTTTAATTTTGAAAATTCACGATGATCGAGAATGTGAAGCGTTATCAGAACATATAATTACTTGTGCAAAAAGTTATTTCTATAGTGATCATAAATCGCAAATAAGAACAAAAGAGATTATTCTTCAGCAAATAAATACAACTACCTTCATTCGAGCTAATAAAAGATTATGCCAGTGCAGGATTAATGACTCCTGTCGAAGTATGTAATTGCAATGGTAGCTGTTGTTTCTGTCGAGCAGCAAAAACACAATGCAGTACAAAATATCATCCAAGTAAAAAAAACATGTTCAGGTGCTTAGTTCTCATCGTAAATATTCTCAAAAAATATAGATTTTAAAAATTATTTTTTAAAACTTACCATTTTAAAACTTTCTTCTAACCAACGTCTTACTAAGCTCCAAAGCTGTCAGTACATCACGGAAATGAAACTAAGAATGTGAATAAAAATAAATTGATAATAGAAACTTACTTGAGAGTAGGTTTTTCTGAACACAAAAAAAAGAAATTATACTGGAATAAATAATTTGTATTAGTGAATTGCATAACCATTGCACCGTTTGAGAAAAAAAACACGATAATAAAAAGTTTCAAATAAACAAAATCGAGTCGTACGTTTGATAAAGTTATATCAATTATGTATAAACATAATATTTTTCCGGTACTTTAGAGTTTGAGAAGGCTCAGATACAATGATTTTGAAGAACTACTCAGTCCGTAGTGCTGGGTATTTCCATACAGGTTCGCCCACTTTATACAAAAGTTTCAGCGGGGCGAATTCCTACTATGCTCATCTGATAGAGCATGTCAAGTTACATATAGATCGAAATTTTTTTATTGAAAAAGATTAGCCCTTTGGTGGTGAAACAGCGCTTTCAAAAGTACCAAACAATAGCACTGTGCGAACAATAGCACTATGCTTCCAAAGACCATATATGGTCTTTGGAAAATGGTATTTTCGAGAGGAAAAACGGATGTATTTACGGATGTTCACAAATGGATTACCATCTGTTTTTTTTGACAGGAGAGCGCACTCTCACCAATAGTTTTAAAGTTATTTGATCAAATTTATTTGGAAATTTCACGACATCAAAACTTTCCACGTTTCTACAACAGAAAATTTAACCGGAAAGGAAGGAAATTTCGACATAAATTTGATCGAATAACTCGAAAAACGATCCGTGAGAGTTCGCTCTCCTATCAAAGAAAAAAACAGATGGTAATCTATTTATGAACATCCGTAAATACGTCTTAACTAAAAAGCGGATAAATCACACAGTTTTCTTTGCCGTCAATGAAGTAGAAGAAAAGTGGAGCTAACTATATGAAAAACGGTTATACAAAAGCAAAAAATGCGTGGCGGCGTAGTTTGATCGCTAGCATTTCGGAACGACAGAAGAGATGCGAAACAATTCGAAAAAACGAAGAAATTAGACAACATTGAGCACAGATCATTTTTTCAAATCCGAGTTTCGAAGTTATCATATAACCGAGGTACCGGAATAATTCAACGAAAGAAAGCTTTGATTATTATAAAACAGTTGAAATGGATTTTGTTTTTGTCGTACGTTTATAAGGAGAGCTTCGTTCTTTTAACACTCACTTCTACAAGCCACTTCTGACAGTACAAATGAATATTGTTCAACACGCGTTGCGCATTGTCTCGCAAAATAGTCGTCACATGATTGTACCGAGTACCTAAAGGAACTGAACAAAATATGCTAAGATCGTCAGCATAAAAATGTGACATCTAAGCAGAAAGAACTTTAACTAAATCAGAAATGTAAAGAATAAATAACATAGGAGACAAAATTGGTCCCTAAGGGGTGCCCAATTCCAACAAATCCCAAAAAACATGCTACAAAACGAACACTATATATACCACTCATATGTCATGTTGATTCAACATTCTTTCATACATCAGTTAGGACAGATTACAGGTTAAGAGGTATAAGGTTATGAAAGGTTAGAGGTTGTTAAAGTTTTACAGGACAGGTTATGAAAAAGTTGTAACCTGCAGGGCTCTATCCATAAGAAGCAATGCTCATCCTATATTCTCCTACCTTCACGAATTAAAATTAAATTAACTAGAAAGAGTCCGTTCCCACTTCTTATACTAGTCTGAAGTACACAAGTTGTACTATATACTGATGTATTTTCTAGAAAAATTTTCTAGATCCCTTTTAGTTTTTCAGATATATGGCTCTCAATATTGATAATTAACGTTTAAAAAGCCATGCTTTCTTCTTTTATATTCGCGAGTTAGATAAATTCTCTTGACTACCATAACTTTCCGGCTTTCTCTTCGGCTCATGATAATAATAGATAATGTGTGTTCAAACTTTACTTATACATTCAACTATCACGTTAATTTTTGTGTAGAAAATAAAATAAAGTAGAAATGAAACATCAGAATAAGATCAAAATTTGATATTTTTTTAGAAAGCTTGTTTTGAGATTATTGTCTATTCGGAATCACTATATCGCGACGACATTTTTGTGGCCTATACCGTAACTCTTCGTATAATTATTCATTTATACTTCAGTGTATTTTACTTTTGTCACATTTATTATGGGAATTTTACCAACGTAAGAAATATCAATTAGGAACCGTCATCCCTTAGCGTGAATGATTAGAGAGAGAGGGATGGGTCAACGTGACATTTTAGCACTGTGGTGGTCGTCGAGAAAGACCAGAATATTCACAGTCCTTTAATACGTTCGATTGTTGAGATACTATTTTATGTAAGGTGCAAAAATGCAGTACAACTTTTTTTTTGGACTGTAGTTCGATAGAGCTTATCGAGTTAGATAGAAAAAAGTCCATTTTGGACTTTCTGAAGTCGTTTTTGGATGAAAAAAATTTAATCTGTATTTAATCTGTTTTTTTTGTATAAAATGTCCACCGAGATTTTGAAAATTGTTTGGTCTATAACTACGAAACCCTTTATCCGTTAGAGCCGAAACCTTTACCTTTTTTTTCATTTGCTGTCCAGAATATGTGATAAAAACGACATCTCTCTAGCTTGCCTTGTTACAGGAAAATTTCCATTTTACATCGAAAATGTCCACCGAGATTGTTTTGTCTATATTTCGATCAAAATAACTTAAAATTCCAACTCATCGTACATCATACGATTCGTTGACATCCGGGCTATTCGCCTGACATTAGTTAATCTATTTTCTCCACTGGTAGTTCCTTTAAAAGCTCTGATTTCATTCAATTTGCCTTTAGTCCAGATCAGGCATGCAACCATCCCAAGCTAGGACTCGCTGATCGGCAGCGAACATGTTCAGTGGCGAACCGTTTGGTGACCGAACATGTTCGGTTACGAACGGTTTGGTGCATGCCCATTCTGGATTGTTAGGCTAATATCTTCGACATTCTTAAATAAGCTCATCCTTCTCATCGTCTGTATGAAGCAAATAAACCAATATCCCAACTGATAACTGATAAAAACGAAATGTGCCATTGTCATTACTGAAAGAATCTTGTATTGATGTTACCTCATTATCGTTATTAAATAAGCATGTACTAATAGTGCTTAAATAAATTAATTTAACATCTTCTCTTAATTTCGTTGATAATGAGTCTACATTGACGAAGACTCCATGTATTTTAGAATAGTTCGATGCGCATTCAACATATTTCTCTTGATTCTCACAGAAAATATATATAAGAGAACGCTTGTAGTATATGATGTATAAGTCGAATAATTGTATCACTTAATTCTGACAAATATATTCTTCGGAACACGTTCTTACGCCGAAAAAGAGCGTTCTTCAGAGTGCGTTTGTTATTAGTCGTGTTTTGATGATAAGTGTGTGTTTAACAGGATGGGTTCCTAGCCATTCAATGAGAATATCGCCGAAAGCGTTGAATATTTTTTTTCAGCATAAGAATGCATTCTGAAGAACGTCCAGAAGACCATCCGTGTTTTGGGCAAACCAACGTGTCTGAAGAGACACGTTTAGAGTAGTTGTTTATTTCGAGAACGCGTTCATATGTGTGCTTGAAACAAGGACCGGCAACTTCGAGAGGATAGGGTCGTTCTGTTGATTACGTGGCAGTTTGAACGTGTTCTACCTCAAAATCGTTTTACAGTGGGAAGTTGACTTTTGTGTTAGTACATGATGTGCTAGTACAGTATATTGTGACTACATGATCATACTTTGATGACATCACTATAAACCTTTTATTCATATTTATCATATCAAACTGCATGAATATGCAGCATCTTTACCATAGCGACTATTACTTACTTAAACTAAGCTAGTCGAGTTACAGGTGCATTCTTTTCTTAAAAATCGCTTTCCTAAAGGACTATCATGATTGACATCGAGAACAACGAGTTTATGCGCTTCACTTTGCTGAAGTGTAAACTGTACTTTTTTGCTTCGATACTTATGAGGGAATCTCCCGAGATGCTCACTTCCGATTCAAATGCTTTGTACATGGATCGATAGACCGCAGTAAGATAGTAAATATTCTAAGAGGATTCGGGCCCATGACTCTTGAAGACCCGGTTTTCTGAAAATCAGTTTTCAGAAACTCTAAAAGACACCTAAAATCTTTTCTTAACGAGGCATGATTGTGACCTGCAAATTTCTGATTAAAATGAGACATCTCCCAGTAGGAGTCTCGTCCCGTCCCGGTCCCGTGAAGAAAAAACGTTTTGATCCCGGTCCGTGGAAAAAACTCATTTCTGGTCCCGGTCCCGTAAATATTTTTTCAAAGAAATTTTTGACTTCATACAAGGCTATTTTCAAAAAAACTTGATCGCGTACGCAAGTTAGATGGAAAAATTTTTAGTATGGGATCTCCACAGACCCATGACTGTGCTTGTGCATCGAACTAGAAACGTTTTGCACACAGCTCAGTCGTTTAAAACAAACTTATCTTGGTAATATAAGACAGCTCGCCCTCATCCAAGTCCGTTAGAAATGTCAAGATTAACAAGAATACAACAAAAATACTTTCAGAACGTTTCATATCTCAGTTAAACATAAGAATGACACAGAAGGCTCGAATACGTCTCATTCTATCAAGATAAGTTAGTTTTAAGCGACTAAGCTGTGTGCAAAACGTTTCTAGTTTTGCGCAGAAGTTTGGTTTCCTGCAGTCATGATTCTGAGGAGATCTCATACTAAAAATCTTTTCATCTATCTTGCATACACATTGTTCCTGATTGAAAACTCTTGCACCTATGATATTGCTGTTCAGATTAGTTGTGATTATTACGATTGAGCAAAAAAACGATAAAAAAAGTCGTTTCTACAATTTTGCACCTGAGTCAATAATAAAAGTAAACCAGATTCCTTTTTCTTGCAGATAATCATGTTCAGTATGAGGAACATTATCACGATGAAGCCCGATTTTCTCCTGAACTGCACGGTCGTTGTAAGAAAGCGAAGAAGGAGAAGTATTACGCTCTCTGGTAATCAACAGCTTTAAAACTAAAAAATTCAGTTTTAATAATAAGTTTTGATGCTGGTTACGAATCTAATAATCGTTTCGGTGATCGAGCACGTCTTGATTTACGAACAAAATCCGGGTCTCATAGAACACGGATACTATTCTTGCCACTCGGAAGCTTCTCTTATAAGTTCTTACACGTTAGAGACCAACATTACGACGATAGCGTGATTCATTTGGGCATGCTAGGTCTCTCTGTGAGCGGACAGATCATCATTCAGTCATGGAGCGGTGGATCTGTATCTGTCACTGGACCTGTTCCCCCTATCAACGTGTGGACTCACCTTGCCGAGACGTTTAGCACTTCAAGCGGACTTCAATTATATGTGAATGGTTTAACTCATTGACTCTGAGCTGTGGCTCGGTTTCTGTTGTCGAACCCATGTCAATACCTTTGATTGACTGAACTGGTGATAAAGTGACGTGCGGTGAATTTCCAAAAGTAGTTGGCATCTTTTATCGAACATTTTCTTAGAAATTTCTCTCACTGAAATGTTCGATGCTCCTTTATCCAAAAATTGACCAACTGACGTTGGATCACATATTTCTCGAGATTTTCAGGATTATATTTTAGGTAATATCGATTTCTTAATTTATGGAGAAGCAATATTTCGTAACGAATTCGGTCTGGTAACGATCGGTGATACAATAAAACTGGAATAAATCGAGAACATTTATAGACGAGAGAACCGATAAAGTCTGACAACAATGTTAAATATAGTTCAGTTTGTGGTTGATGACAAAGCTGCAAAAAATATGGTTGGACAAGTGTGAGAAAACTTTGATATACAGTCCATCGGATGTCTCGGAGAACAGAAGAAGTCGTTGACCATAGACCTTGAAATAAGACTGGAAAATGATCACTCGAACCAAAGTGGGCGACCGACACATTCTCAACAGGTGCCGAACTACAGATGAGATCTAAGATGTTTGAAGAACGTTTCTATGTCGGTTCTCGCGGTTTCCCTATGTTAAGATTTAGTTCGATACAAAGAACTTCAAATGCGCGACTCCTTCTATCTGTGTATTCACATTTCCATGTTGCTGAACAAGAGTTAAAGTCACCTATCAATAAAACTGAAGAATCATTTCTATTATTACTTTGATTCAAAGGCGCATGATAAAGGCGCATGGAGAGACTTTTTCCATTTTGTAGACAAAGATGAGATGTTTGATTTCAAATTTCAGCCATTTACAATCGAATTTAGAGAATGATGCAATTAATGATGAAGAATATAGAGGTGAAAGATCAATAAACGGATCAAAATGGACGAATAAATCTATGAATGGATTCAAAGACATGTTGAGTGAGAAAACCTAATCATGTAGATCAATAGCGCAAACGCTTGAAAAACATTCTAATCAAGATAATAAATGATTTTATCAATTTATGAGTACCAAAGCAAACTTGAAATCGAAAAAGACAATTATTTCATATTCAGGTCGCAAAGCGGTGCAGAAATCCTATGAAAAGCAGAAAATTAGATTTCTCACAAAGGACATAAGACTAAGGTCAGAAAGTTTTGCAGCATACGGACTTTGTTTAGGACTAATATTGCAGCGAGTTTTAGCTCTCTAATGCATTGGAATACTGCGTTACAGTGAAAATACCAAAAACGGAAATTTCATTAACGAGGAAACCACTCCAACTGTCCGATCACTTTTTTCACGAAACCTAGTGGACAATAGGTAATAGAGTGTGCTGAATCCGAATATCATAGTGGTTTGGGCGTCTAGGCTTTCAGAGACTGGTTTTGTGGAAAACCAGTTTTTCAGAAACTCTAAAAGATAACTAAAACCTCTTAATCACACATAATTGTAGCCCGCACATTTTTAATTTAAAATGAGACATCTCCTAGCTCTACACGACCTTTCTTTGCAAGGTTAGAGAATTTATAAGAAGAACCGTAAAATGTTCATTGTCACCTCAGAGCTACAGAAATAAGAAATTAATTTAGGGCTTTTGTTCTAAATTCTCTAACTTTGCAAAGAAAGGTCGTGTAGAGCTGAGAGACGCCTCATTTTAATCAGAAATGTGTGGACTATAATTATGTTTCATTAAGAAATGTTTTAGTTATCTTTTAGAGTTTCTGAAAAACTGGTTTTCTAGATAACCGGATCATAGTCATTAGGAACTCCCTAAGGAAGTGCGTAAGTGTTATGCCATACATGTGAGGCTACAGTTCCTCAGTAGTGAGGACTAGTAGTAGACGACGGATGTAATATAAGCGTGTGTATATATCAGCATATATGAAGATGAAAGGGAAAAAATATTGTCACTCACTTATCTATTGTCCACTAGGTTTCGTGAAAAAAGCGATCGGACAGTTCGAGTGGTTTCGTCGTCAGCCCACAAGATCCTAGAATTTAGATTTTTTTCGTTTCAGGACTAACTAAAGGTGGGGTTTCCGGAATAACCGTTCTCTTTAATGGTTCGCAAACCAGACTTCTGTATCTCAAAAACTAACTTAGCAATTTTTGTCAGTTACGAATCTACTTGAATTTTAAAGCTCGCAACAATGGCGTAGATTAATGTAATGAGTGCTACAATTAAAATATTTTTATAAAAAAAATGTTTTTCTTCTTGCAATTTTGGTTTAAGAAAAGAAGGTAAAGTCAATATGATTTAGGAAACGTGAAAAAAATACAGTTGGTTTGATCGACAGTCTTCGTTATAAAGTGGTGGCAAAAAGTTTAACAACAAACTTGTTTTTGTTCTTTCTCGTGAATCCTAGTAGCTACAATAAATCTGACGATAGGTTCGTACAGCGCTGACTTCGATGTGTGTATATATATTATTCAAAAAATTTCAATTTGACTTTAACCTGTTAGAAAAAAGGTTTTCTCAGAAATCCAGGATCTTCAAAAATCCTGCTTTTTTAAAACCCAATGCAAACATTTGTTTTATTATTTCGTAAGATAGAGCAAAGTCTTCTCTTCAAAATGAGACCTTCCGCACTTCTCCACTTTTGTTTCGTCCAAGTACTTGCGAGGTGATAAGGAGCTTAGAGTGCTTACAAGTGAAATTACTCGTGAAAAAGGATCAGAAACTAGTTTTATTTGGTATACCGACATTTGGACGCGTGACACTTGGGCGCCGACATTTGGCCGCACAATCTATTACACGACATTTCGGGCACAATGACGTTTGGGCGCACGTCATTTGAGTGCAACGATAGTTGAAGTTCAAAGGCGCCGGTGCGGGTGAGGGTGAGTGTGAGTGTGGGTATCGATGAAGATTAAACAGTGATTACAGTTGGATATGACTAATATAGAAAAAGCGCTCACACCGTACGCAGTTTGTTGAAAGAAAATTTTATCGTTATGCATCATACTTTAACAAATGCACTCTTGTTGAATGCTTTTGTCATACATGCGCCCAAATGTCGGCACCCACATGTCTGGTAATCGCTTTATTTACTTGTACCAAGTACTTGGCCGAAATCTTATGCTTAGGTAACGGTATAAGTAGTTAAGTCTGCATGGCTTGTGCAAATTTGACTGACTTTTAAAGAAAGTATAGCACCCAGATACAATCGTGCAATAAACTGACAGTTTCTCATAGCTACGAATACTCAGACCAATGTGACCTTTCGAAGATTTGTGAATATGGGTACATCTATATTTATTCTTTTTATTTATTCAGTTGATCTAGGATGTTTTCACTTTAATGTACCGCTCTGTACGACATTTTGACTTGATAATGACCGTATAAATAGGTCGTAAGTTCGTGTTTTAATAATAAAAGTTTTCTATGTATTATAAATAAACTCTTAATTATGCTTAATCAGGTTAAGGGTGTTTAAGCCGCAACTGCACGTAAGTTCTTAGGATGTTAGTATTAAACGTATCTATGAATTTTCACTCCACTTTTCTCTCAGATGACGCCATAAAAAATATGCTACCTAATTGATCAACCGTTACATTCTATAAAGCTGTGAGATCAGCTTTTATTTTCTGCAAGTTTTTCTAGCATCGAGTTCGTAGACAAACTAAAAAGCAAGTCAGGTTGAAATGGCTATAATAAATAATATACATGTCATAATATGATGATAAATAGAAATAGATATATCGTATTACTTTCTATGTTTTCGCGAAAGCGTAAAAAAGAACGGATAAAACACAAAAATCATCTGTCCGTAAACACATTGTACTAGCTTATTAGTAGATGAAAGCAAAATTTATTAATTATTTCCATACAAAGAGACTGATCGAATAGAGAACAATAAGTAGGAAATTTTACTAGATAGGCAAGATGATTGCGTTGTACATGGTCACCAGAATCTCAAAACTCTGCAATAGCGCCACACTTGTAGAAAAAATGGGCAGCGCAAAATATTGTAAGTCTAAGTACTAGTAGCTTTTTTATTGTATTACTAGATAGTTTTGGAGTTTTATCTACATGGACGATTGATGGTGTATGCGTATTTTAATAAACAGATATGTAAGATATATTCGCTCGATTTTTAGTTTTATCTCTTTTGTGT
>CAJNOQ010007006.1:0-12850 GCA_905250885.1 Didymodactylos carnosus
TATGATGTCAATGGTTAAAGCAGCACTTACTATTCCGGTATCATCTGCGACGTGTGAGCGTGTATTTTCAAAGATGAAGTTAATCAAGACTCGTTTAAGAAACACTATGGCAGATGAACGATTAAGCGATCTTTGTATTTTATCGACTGAACGTGATTTTCAAGTGAATTTTCAACAAGTTATTGATCAGTTCTCAGCTAGTCATAAGAATAGTAGAATCATGCTGCATTAATTATATTTGTTTTGGTGTCTGTCTTTCTTTTCATAATCAAGGATTGAATATTTGAATATCCTCATTGTCATCTTCATTATATTGTACGAGAAGAACTTAAGTCACTTTTGTTTAACTTTGGAAAAACTGGGGGCAGAGCCCCCTCAACGACGTTTTTCTGGCGACGCCACTAGTTAAAGCAAATGACTATATTGCAGTAAGAATTTAAAATTCCGCTGGTGGAGAGTAAAATTTTGATCTCTACTAGTGAAAGGTAAACTGTAGATGCCTACGCATAGTCTACAGTATGTATTCTAGGTAAAGTAGGTTTTAAAGTGTAAGGCTGTGCTTACGGACATCCAGAACTGAATGAGGACATCTGAGGATATTGCAAGGTATGAAAGTGAGTGAAAAGACAATATCCCACGTGATACGGTCGGACACATTCGTAAAAAGCTGTAAATATAACCTAGGAGAACTTCAGACATGAAACAAAATGGTGCCGAAATATTGAATAAAATCGGTTTAACATATTGTAAGCAATTCGAATATCAATTAGCTGTAAACTATTTCCAAAGTGCATTAGAAACAGCTCTACATTTCATTAGTATAGCTATTATTTGCAGCAATTTAGAATTTGTTATGCAGAAACAAAACTATTTGATTTAGTGATGCTTATTACATGAAATCAATTCATTTCCACGAAAAAGAAAAAACTAATGAAAAACAGATTGATATTCTCTATAAGTCTATTGGTCACTGTTATGATAGAATAAATATGTTTCTGGAAGCTATTACCACCTATCTGAAATGTTTAGTATATAAATTCGAAAAAACATCATTGATATTTGATAAAATTGGATTTTCATATTGGAACAACAATGAAGCTGTTCTTATTATGGAAATCACCTAAAAAGAAAAGTTTTGGATAGTGAATCATGCGACACTCCGAGTTTATTCGACAATGTTAGGGCGGTTTGTGTAAAACTTGCGACTAAAGTGCACTGTTTAACATTTATGTTTCTTCGTCAATCTATTTAACGGTGATTTGATTGGTGACGATTCGGAAGTGGAGGGTGATTCAAGATTAGGTGGAAAGTTAGTTGAAGATGATGTTGGGGAAGAGGCTGATACGAGTGTAAACTGATCTTTAGGCGTGAAAATGGAGTTTTTTTATTACGCCAAGTGGCTCGAACATGACCTAAGCAAAACAAGTGAAGCTCCGACAAGCACCTTCTTCTACGTGTTCGTTTGAACCGAAAGGACTTAGGCAAAAACCTTTTTCCACCACTTTGTAGCTGAGCTAATGTTCTACAAGTCTACGCTGGAACTAATTCAATTATTTACCTAATTTCGCGGGAAAGCAGGTTTTAATGGTAACAACTCAAAAATAGGATCAATTTTTTGAATTGCCAATACGTAACTGTTTCGTCGCCCTAGATTCGTAATCTCGTTTAGTTTTTTTGATTTTTTTATGATTGAGAGAGTAGAGTACACTGAATAAATTGGCGTTTGAATCAAGTGTCTATGATTTCTACTCGCTGAGAAAAAAAACGAGAAAAACTATGTCGAAAATGAAATTTTCTTACACAAGTCATTTAGTCATGACTCTCATCTGAGCTTTTAATCGTCTGTTCTCTCCGTTTTTGTGTCTCAGATCATCGATCATTGCTGCCTATGTATATCAAGCTAAAAGTGAACGACATATTTTACGTTGTTTAACAACTGATTGCAAGACTAGTTGGAATTCGTCACAGAAGTTAATTGAAACTTTCATCATGTTCAAGCCAATTATTGAATCCTTATTAAAAGATAAATCACGTCTCGACTTGACAGCAGCACAGAGAACAAAGTTGACTATGAACGAAATCTTGAGCGATGAATGGATTTTACTTGAATCTATCAATGAAGTATTGTCAAAATTCTCGGCTATAACACAGTTGATCGGTGGAAGTAAATATGCTGCAGTTGACTTGTCATATTGTTGCATTCATTTGATTCAAGAGTATTTTAATGACAGTAGCAACGATAGTCTGACAGTTAAATAGCTGAAACAATTATTAAAAGAAAAATTACAATATTATTTCTTTCAAAATAAAGAACAGTTATTTAACTTACAGGTTAGATAAATTTTTCTGGTCCCTAAACTGAATAGGCAATATTTTAGAATTTTTTAATTGATCTATCGTAGTTCTCAGCCTCCAGTTTAGAACTTGTTCACTTAGGAAAGTGAATTTTTTTAAAGTTCAAACAGAAGAGGCAAGCCGTTTCTAAACCTTCGTTGATCCGCCTAAATACTAACTATGTATGCGCTTGCTTTCTCCCTTTTCGAATGTAGTTTATTTTCATGCATGTTAAAAGACTGTAGTTTTGCCATATTTCTTGATTTTTCTAGTGGAATCGGTACTCAGAAAATAAGTTCGGCTGCATAACTTCGCACTAAATTTTCTCTGGCAAAAGTCAAAAGTAGTGTGTAAGAGTGTTCCATGAGGATAAAGCTTAAAGATTTTTAAACGCAGGATTTACAAAAATATTCTGATTTTGGAAAGCCTAAGGTTGGAATTGCTTAGTCCTTCGCGATAGATTCTGTTACATTTACAGAAGCTGATATTTTTTTGTTGTTTACTGTTAGAATGGTGATCGTAGAATAAAGGCAGCACAAGCTGTTTTAAAAGATTGTCAAATTCCTGTTTTTTTTACCCTATCCATTTTAGTGTTCCGCTTTCTTTGATCCCATCGGTTACTCAGTGTTAAGTCGTGCAGAACAATCAGCTGTTGAACGTGTACTTCGTGATAAAGTAGATGAATTTTCCTCAGATTCACCATCGTCTTCTTCATCTACAGCTACTACTTTGCTGCTATAACCGACAATCTCTCCGCCGCAATTTCTTCCGACAAAGAAAACAAATAAACAATCAACTTTCAAACAATTTATTAAACCACCAGATTCTGCGTTAAATAACTGTTCGTCTACACATACTCCAAACAGAGCAGATATAGTGAAGAATTAACAAAATATCGAACATTGGCCGTATCCCAGGCAAATTTAATCACCAATCCTAACAATGATTATGAGCCGGACGCTCTACGTTTCTGGCGTAACAATGCCTCTGGTCTTCCGCTTCTTTCTCGTATGACTACACGTTATCTAACAACACCGGCAACATCTGTTCCCAGTGAATCCTGTTTCTCACGTGCCAATTATTTATATCGAAAACAACGTAGTCATCTTACTCCTCAAAATTTATGTTACTCTGTATTTCTACAAGATAAATTGGAAAACTAATACATACATACACTGACAGAGACAGAAAATTAAATGAAATCATTTGTACATTTTGATTCTTTTCTGTTTTATAGCCGAGAGATTTTTTTCTACCTTGTTTTTCTATTGACAGCTTCGTAGAGAGTTTGAGTGAGAGATGCTGAGAAACAGTAAAGTTTAGAACAGGGATGAGATTAGAACCGAAAAGGATTTTCGAGTAGAACTGTTGTTTAGCTGAAGACGATTGTTATTTTTCTTTCTATTTTACTCATTTCTTATATTAAACAAGATTATTTTTTTTGACACATTCAAGCTTGCTTCTAGTTACACAAGCAGTAAATTAGACTCTATAAAACTGTAGATCAACGTTAATTTGAAAGAGAACTGCTGTTCTTGTAAAAATTGGTCCTGACACATAAAACCGATCCATCAATGTCAGAACCGAACAGTTTATTCTTTTCTTTGAGCCAGTGATGACAGTATCAGAAATTTGTTATCACACGGCTGAAAGCATACTCGCTCTATCGTTCTCTTTGTTTTTATATTAAAATGCCTAAAGAATTAACAAAGGAATTTAAGCAAGTAGCGGTTCGTGTAATTGATTTTGTGGAGAAAGAGAAGCCTGGTTCAACAATAGCACGGAACAATGTCAACGAGTGACGTCAAGAAATTCTGGGTATTTCGGAGAGATCCATCCTTCGTTTAAAAAAAGAAATGAAGGAGACTAAAGCTCAACAAGAGGAGGAAGCGAGTACTCTCCATTTGCTTCGCCGTATAGGCATTTTAATGTAAAAACAAAGAGAACGATAGAGCGAGTATGCTTTCAGCCGTGTGATAACAAATTTCTGATACTGTCATCACTGGCTCAAAGAAAAGAATAAACTGTTCGGTTCTGACATTGGTGGATCGGTTTTATGTGTCAGGACCAATTTTTTCTTCATTCTCTTACGGTATTCAACAGAATGAGAAAAACTTTGAAATGATGCATCTTATTTTTAATTGTGCATGAAAATAAATTGGGCTCGTGTAGTTAATGAATACTACTTGTAAAGATAGAACAAACATTACCACTGTGATTGGCGGCATTGATTATCTATATCCCATGCATTTTTTATGTATTTATAGAAAAAAAAGCGTTCATTTTGGTACCTGCAGGAAATCCATGCCCCTGACCGAACTATAAGTTTTCAAGAGGTCGCTTGACTCTGATTTTTTAGAAGATACTTGGCACCGACATCATGTCTATCCGTAAACAAATCGTGAAAGAAAACCAGTGCAGCGAACTCGATCTCATTGGATTCGATACCGTCACTAATTCATCCATCTCGGTGACGACAGGCATAGCCAACAAGAACAAACAGGAAGTAATGTTCATGTATGGTCAACTGCTCAAGGAGATTTTGACAGAGGCGCCCTATTCAGCTGTTGACATGAACTATATGATCGAATTTTTGCTCCTTAAATACGTTGAGGAAGAACCATGTAAAGCTGAACAAGTCGTTGAGTTTGAACGCGACTATACACATCGTACGCCCATCGGGTGGTATACAAGTGAGACATTTTTGTATGGATTACTGAACGAAGCATTGCGTACACACAACGTGCGCACACTATACGCAATGCGCGTGTTTATCAAAGATCTTCATCAGCAGCTAATCCAGCTTGAGGCAACTGCACCAAATACTCAAACTCTGACACTCTATCGAGGTCAACAGATGCCGCCAGTGGAGTTTGAAAAGATCAAAACAAATCCAGGTGGACTATTATCTATCAGCAATTTTCTGTCGACTAGTCTGAACAAAAATCTTGCCATAATGTACGCTGGAAACTCCCACACCTATGCTGACAGAACAGCAGTTCTCTTTCAAATTAACATTGATCCATCGATACGTACCGGTGTTTCATTTGCCAATATCGAGCAGCTGAGCAACTTTGGTGCCGGCGAAAAGGAATATCTGTTCACGATGGGCAGTATCTTTCGCATTGAATCTGTCGATGAATTCGACGCGAACGATGATGTTTGGTGCGTCACACTTTCATTGACAAGTGACAACGATCCGCAGCTGACCCGCCTCACCAATTCAATGCGATCTACAGTACGTGGAAAAAATGTGCCTACTATTGGTAACCTTGGTATATTGCTGCTCTTCATGAATGAATCCCAGCTAGCTGCACAAATACTGGAAATGGCAGTCGATGTTAATACTGGGTTAAAGGACCTTGTGGGATTGCACTACGTACTGGGAGGAGTGTACACTGCACAAGGCGGTGCCCAGCAAGCGTTCAAGGACTATGAAAAATTATTTAACAATCCTTTAGTACATTTATTACGACCCGAATCACAAGCATTTTTCGTGGATTGGGTACCCTCTGTATCGTTCAAGAGAAGTTTGACCTCGCTCTCAATCATATGCAAATAGTACTGAGGATCGAAGAACGTCGTGTTCCTCAACCCAATCAGAAAATGCTTGCAGACTGCTATGCGAACATTGAGAGGATTTATCTGAAGCAAGACTGCTTGGATGATGCTCTGATGTATTTTCAGAAGGCATATAACATCTTCATACAATGTCTACCACCTGAACATCCAATCATCTACGATTGCATTAAGGAAAAAGCGATAGTTTATTCTGGACAAGGTCGCATTGAGGACGCTTTATCCGAGTTCAAAAAGGCCGAAGAGATCATAATAAACTCACTCTCACCAGATCACGATGCCCAAGCCCACCCGTCCGCATACACTGGCCTAATTCTTTTTGAGCAACGCGATTTTTCAGGTGCTCTGACTCATTTTCAGCGCGCACGGGAAATGATTCTTCGACAACCACACGGGCGAAAGCATCCAGCCAACATTTATTTCTTATCCGTCATTGGGTTGATTCTCTATGAACAAGCTCGATATGACGAGGCATTATCTACTCTTCAAGAATGTATAGAGATCGCAGAGAAAGAACGTGCTCTTCCTATAGAGCACCCTATTCTACGCGATACTTATATCCGAATCGCTAAAGTTCTTGAAAACCAAGAGAAATTGTCGCAGGCAATTGTGAACTACGAACATGCACTGGATATTCAGCTTCGATGTTTACCTCCGCCACATCCCGATATTGAGATAACTAGGCAATGTATAGCTGAATTGTACAGAAAGCAACGCCATCATGATGCCTTCCAATCTACTTAGAATAGATGCTCAGTAAAATATGAAGTTACCGTAATCAAGTCGATCTGTAACCAATGATTGTGGAAAATTAGTGTTTGTCATTTTTATGTTTGTTTAAACATCCATATTTTTTTTAAAACAAAATATCTTTCTTTTACTAAAATAGAACGAGAGAAAATAAATAAATAAAACTAGAGAGCAATTGTGCTGCGCACAAGTTGCGATGTCGATAGATCCGGTCTCTGCTGACAGCTACCAAAATTTATCAATTCAATCGATAGATTTCCACCGCACTGCTTTCACCGGGATTTTCCATTTCAGCTACTTTAAAAGACATAATTAGAGAGAATAATAGAACAGAGAACGAAATATGAAGAACAGGGAAAGATAAATGAGAGTGAATTATTTTTCTTCTTAAGAACAAATGGCGCCGCACAATTGATGCTAATGACTTTTAAAAGCTTTCAAGTACGAAACACATTTTTTTCCATTTTTGTAGCTTATGGGCTGAATTCGAACTTCTGTTTGAAAAAAGAACGCGCACTGATCAATTTCCAATGTCAGAAGATTATCCTCCCGTTTTCAGAAGTTTTCTACGTAGCTTAGTTCGCTAGATCATTTTGCAAAAAAAAAGTGACTAAACACGAAAAAAAACAAAATTCCCCAGAAAAATACCTAATGTCTATCGACATAAAAATAATTTAAAAGGAAGAGGATTGGTAAGAGCTACCTTACAGACGAACCTCCCTAGCGCTGGATAACCATCACACTAAAAAGTGTGAATGTTACCCTCATTCCCTTGCTCTTTAAGATCAACATTCTATACCCTCTCTTTCACTCTAGGCAATAAAAGCAAACTACACTAAATATTTAATGCTTATTATTTAAGTTGCTTAATTGTCCACAAGCATCGGAGGTATTTACTTTTCAGCGTTTACTAAAACCAGGTTAGCTACTTATCTCTTCAAAATTGGTTTGTTTTATAAGATCTTGTTTTTACCTTGTTACTACTGATGAAGATTTTTATGTAATCGAAACGTTTAGTAAACAAGAATAAAAATACGAAGGAAAAGGAAAGAAAAGATTATATGTCATACTTCGTAACTAATTAACAGTTAAGTAATGAAAAACACACGCGGTCAGAAAAAAACTATGAATGGACTATTCATCATCTCTACGACTCATCAATAATTTCAGGTATTCTTGTTGGATTCTTCTATCGCAAACGATTTAACATAATAGAAGTCAACTTTTACAGCTGCTTCGCTTACTGGCATATTTTGAGATCAATTTCCTCGACTATCTGTGACAGATAGTGAACGGACCAGGTAGCTCAGTGATTAGAACGGCGACATTGGACGCCGAAGATCTGAGTTCGATTCCTGGTCTGGTCCATCATTTTCCTTTACGCTATCTAAAATAGTAGAAAAGAATCTCCACGGCACTTTTATGGTGCAAATTTCTTAAATGGTCCAATGTGGAAAGATTTCATGTTTTTGATTGGAAAGTTTTTCAGAACTTTCCGCGTCTTCAAAAAATTTTCTAGGTACATAGGCGCAAGCAGGTTGATTTTGAAGCTCTACCTATTGGATTATTAGTCTTAGCTCGTATTCTCATTCCTAGTCTCTTGTTGCTTGCTGTTAGTTGTTTCTTTGGAAGACATGTAATTGGCGATTCTAGCTTTCTCTAATGTCTTTTATCTCTTCATTTTCTAATGAAATTATATTTGTTTAGACAATAACAACATTTGAATGGTTACCAAATGAACTTTATGGTTTTATTTTTCTCTATTTCAAATCGATCGACGTTATATACTCATTTTTCAATTTGAACTCTCGTTTTAATAGTCTTATCTATCCGTTTACGTGGGTAGTAGATCTGTCTACTATCGATAAACATGTACTCAATGAATATTGTCAAATATTTTTACCAAAAATTAGACGTCATATAAAAAGTATTAAATTTGATGATAAAAATATTCATCGTATCATTTCAATATCAACAACATACCCAAATCTGTGTTCTCTTTCAATAACAGATATCGGCATAGGCGGAAAATATTTACCTTATTTAGAATTATTTAAACAGTTAGTTAGTTTAGAATTACATTTTGATAGACAACAATATGATGAAAATATATCAAATGATGTATACTCAAATTTATTTCGATCAAATTCTCAACTTCAAATATTATTACTTAATAATATTTGCATAACGATTAATGATAAAAGTATTCATCCGTGTTTCATTAAAAAGCTAAGAATAGATTTACGATCTCTGTATGATTTATTTATTTTATAAAACAATTTACCATCAATTGAATATGTAAATGTTGGAATACGTCCTTTCATCATTTGATTTGGTTATCCAGTAATATCACCAATTATCGATCGAATATCGATGATATTTCTATATGTAGTAAACAAAAGAAATTAAAAGAAATTGGTTTATGTGATACAGAGCCATTTCCATTAGGAACATTTCAATTTATTAAACAAACATTTCCAAAAGCAACAACATTAGCATTCTTAAGAACTTCTATGGATTGTTTAAAGGAGGATTTAATGAATAATACTGAGTTTATAATAGAAAACATTGTCACATTGGGATTTTGGTTACATGAAGTAATGGCATATAAATATTTGGAACGAATATTATTAATGACACCAAATATTGTTGAGCTCTATTTACATTGGAAGTTTTTATCAGATTTAAAAACGCAAGTTTATCTTGAAAAATTACAACTAATATTTAACCGGATTAAGCTTGTTCACATTTGTGGAAATCCATTAAATGTTGATTTAGAAAATAGTAAAACCTTGTTTCCAAATGCGAAAATAATGCAATGAACTAACAATAAAGTAAAGTTTTACTTCCGTTCACGCTATTTCAGTTCAATTTTAAAGGCGTGAAAAAGACAAAAATAGTCAAAAAGTATTTTAATAAAAAATATTTTTGTAAGATACGGGTAAGAGCAAGGTGAAACGAGAGTGAGTATATTTAAATCAGCTTTTAAAGCTCTATTGAATAGTATTTGTTGAATGTTTTCTAACTGTCTGTAGTGTACAGAGTTTTACATTGCTCATTGTATATTAGTAACTTTATTAGTGACATTATTTGTAAGAGTACGCAGTCTAGTAACGAATGGCGACACGTAGTTGAACTTGATAATGATTAGAAAACGAATTGCCTCTTTTTCCGTTTACGAACAAGTTTGTATTCAGTCATAGATGATCCAGGATCAACTCGAATAATAATAATGTTTGAAATAAAAAAACGAAGACGAAAATAATAGTTAATACATTAGATTTTTGTACGAATTTTTATTCTGAATTTCATATGGTACTATATATAGAAGGACCGAAATGAAATATCTGTTGAAAGTTGAGAGAAGTCAAAGTCTGTATCGGAATCTTTTATGTTTTCCGTAGAAATCTAGAAATGAACAGTTAAATGGGTTAACATATGTTACTAGTTTCTAGATGTGGTCGGAAGGATTAACTTGTAACCAATCGTTTCTATTTCTACATTTCATTTTTTATTTGTAATTATCCTTCGTTTTATTAATGAACTTGATGATTCACGCAGTCATAGTCTACTAGACACTGTCCATCAATATTATTTTGTTAGATAAATTCACCATTCATAGTTAAGCGCTTTATATGTATAACAAAACTAACAAAATAAGTGTTCATCTAATCGCTATAGCTATTTTCGTGTAACAGAAAATATACAAATTGTATTATGCAAAGATTCGTATAGAACTCATTAGTCATTATTCAACTGAATATTTTAATTGAAGGTAGCAGCACGGTTTCACGAATGACTGCACGTGTTTCTTCCTCTGCTTGACATGCATAAAAACATGTCTCAAAAAGTTAAAAAGACTATTATTCTCTTCACGAACAAAACATGATCTGTCTTTTCTCTACGTCTTCTTTTTCACATGTTATTCGTTATTCTTAGTCTGTTATGTGTGTGAATGCATGCTATACTAGACTAAATCGAAAAAATACGAACTTAAAAATACCCACTTCTAATTTTATTTTGCACAAGCACACTAATATATCTTCTTACATTGAGCTGCAAAACAGCAAGCATTAAATTATTTACATCATTTTATAAATTATTACATTTATTTCATCTTATTAGATGTGCCACATGTACAGCAGATGGAAAGGGAATGGGAAAGCCGTGTAGTGGACAAAATACTGGATGACCAATTAGTAAGTAATCCTGAAATTATAACGGGTGTCGTTATAAATGTTCTTCTCAGTATTTTGCTTATAACTTACTCGGTTTGGATTTGTTTCTGAGACTCGTTTGTTTTTTTAAAGGATGCGCTGCGAAATTCTCTACAAAATCATACTTAAACTATAATTTCAGAACTTTAATCAAGAAAACTAAGCCAATTAGATGGAAGTCGAAAAAAATGTAAACTTTGTAAACTCAAAATTTTTTTGACTTGAACTTTTTCTTCTGCTACTATATCCGCTAAAAAGTGTAGCAAAAGTGAGAACTCAGTTTATGTTTAGTACTTTCAAATGTGCTCTTTCTCGTGGTCTGTAAAAAATCTTTTTTAGAGCAGATGGTGTGCTGGAGAACGGAGTTACAGAAATGCGTCAAAAGTTGACAACCTTCACGTTTCCAACAATAGGCTCAACCAAGACACGGAAAACATGATTGAAGTTTTGGTTTTGAAGTTAGATAGAGAAGAGCAATCATTTCTGATCAAAACAAAGCAAACCCGACCGAAAAAGCTTTTATTTTGTTGGAATTATGGGGCTTTTACTGAACGTACTACTATGCCCAAAATTAATGAAAAAATGCATGACAACCGGTAGAAAAACTATTATTTTGATGTAGCTTTTGATGTAAAAAAGTTTGAAGTGTAGCTGGAAGAGAGAGCGATGTCAGGGTTACAAAATGGCTAATTCAGTTTTTCTTACTTCCAAAACATTAACACAAGAAATCATTTTTGAGTTTAGAAAGTTTACATTCTTTTCGACTTTCATCTAATTGGCTTAGTTTTCTTGATTAAAGTTCTGAAATTATAGTTTAGGTATGATTTTGTAGAGAATTTCGCAGCGCACCTTTTAAAAGAAACATAGAGTCTCAGAAACAAATTCAAACCAAGTTATAAGCAAAATACTGACAGGGACATTTATCCTGGGACATCCGTTAGGAAAATTTATTTTATATATCTATATCTTATCCATCGAAGGTGGTCTTGCAAAGTCTCAGACGGACGTTACGGGCTTTTAATGGATGTTGTATGGCAGTTTCTTTTAAATTTATCTTGCGTATACAACTTGTCTCTTTTAGTCACACATACATGCATAGCTATATACGGCATAGTTACCAAAATTAACTTAAGTACTCCGAACTTTACCCTCAGAACACAAGGATCTACTGTAATACAGCAGTGTTTCTAACGACAGAGGTAACCTTCAATCTGTAACATGAGAGACATTCCTGCTCTTTTCGATTGATCTTTCTGGTGCTTGAAAATAATGCTAGTAGTAATCGTTAATTGTATCGACCACTAAATGCCTTTAGAGTGATCAATACAATGATGTACTGTATTCACCACCGTATCCAGAGGCTGCATTCGATGATGATAGTTATTCACCACCATATGGAAATAATGAATTCAATAACGTGATTTATTCGCCACCAATGGGATGGTTTCAATCACTTTTATTCAGAATTAGAAACGTTTTCATAATGTGTTTGTATTTTATAAGAAAAAGACTTCCATGGTTAAAAAGAAGACTTTAAATGGTTACTTGTGTCAGTTCTTAAACCATGAATGTTAGTAGTTGTTTTTCACTACTAAAGTATGTAAAATGATTCATCTTTACTCATTTTCTGTAAGTTCAATTTACTCATTTCAAATGTAGCGCAATCAGAGATGGGCCGCTCCGACCATTTCTGGCTCCAGCTCCAGCTAATTACGAACCGCTCCACTCCGACTCCGCTCCAAGCTCCAGTCTCACTGAAAAACACTCGCTCCGACTCCGCTCCAGCTCGACCGTCCTTACGAAGCGCTCCGACTCCGCGATGACGAAAAAAGTTTTTTTCCTGTTTTTTTAAAGTTTGATGATGTTCCGTGAATTTTACACTTTATTTCAAGATATATATATTATAGAATAAGAAAAGAACAAACTAATTGACAATATACGTAAGTTAGCTTGATTATAATATGAAGATT
>CAJNOQ010007007.1:0-12850 GCA_905250885.1 Didymodactylos carnosus
CCACATGACTATATGTATGTACGTCCGTCACACTCACTGGTCACTATATGTATGTACGTCCGTCACCGTGTGTGCTTACGTCCGTCACACCTCTGTACGGACAAACACACACACACACAAACACTTTGTACTTTTTCGTATGACCAACTTTTTTTCGTATGACCATAGACTTACAGTCAATGGAATAAATTCATTGCATATCGAAAACATGACGAAACCTTTTTCGCATGGTCGTAATTTGAGTGCTCAAAATTTTGTCGATTTTGAATTTGGTCTCTGATTTAGAAAAAAAACATAGAAAGCCAAGATCGCATAATACTGGAACATTGTCAAACTCGAACAAATGTATGAGTTTGAATCCTCTATCCAATGGCGTTCAGACCAAGTCTTTGCCATTTATCTGAGCCGAGATAATTTAATTTTAGAAAAAGTTAAATTTTTAAAAATTAAAATTTTGAGCTAGGGACTCGTGTTTTTTCTAAAATGTTTATCCGTCAGCGCTGAATCCGAACATGTTATTAAAAATGTTTCGTCGTCGTCCACGTTTTTCAAAAACGCTTTTTAGCTGGTTCAGGTAGTACCAAAACCAGGGTTTTCTAGAAACCCTATTTCATTGCATTCGGGGGGAAACTTTGCGCTTAACAAATTAAAGAGCACATCGAGAAATGCTTATAAACCAGAAGACAAGTTGACTGTATTATTGAGATAAGCTAGACCAACTTTCTCGTGTAGCACGCTTATTCCGACGTAAAATTGATGTAATGAATAATTCTTTTTATGATAAAAGTACGGATAAATAAACAAATCCATGTCGTAATCAGACAGTCTCATTCTTAACTTAACTCCCCGAGGTACGAACTGTATTTTGCATAGAGGTAAATAATGTAAAACACTTCTCCTCTGCACATATGAGAAAGTAAAATTAAATCTAGAATCCGTTTTGTCTCTCAATGATATAATCTACAAAACGATAAGAAAAATGAACATCAAACAAACAAAGAGTTGGAATTGAAACTGATAAAAACTTTCCGAAATCCCTATCAAACTGAACTATTACAAGAAAATATATTGTATGATTTTTAACACGAAGATCGTGTCTAGTGGCAACCTGACTTAGTTAAAGCAAAGGCATATTTTGGATTTTTGTCATCTTTTTTAAGAGAGGCTACCGTGCAAGGATTATTTTCGAGTATTTAGCAGCTTTGATGAAATAGCACTTTTAGAGCACATGTTGTATGTTTCGAAGTGATTCGCTTAGTAGTGGAAGGTTTTGCAAATCGGACTAGGTTATATGGATTTGTTTTAGATTTCGAAGATTCATAGTTGAGACATGAAAGGGCTCACTTATGAATAGAAATCAATTAATGTATCACAAGTTTTGCAGTATTTTTTCTAGTATGAATCGTGTGAAGTAATAGACGTGCCGACAACTGCTAATTTATATGATATATTCTAAGTAAAGTATATATTGCCAGACGTCATTAAAAGTCTTGTATTAATTTGTGTCGTCATTAAAGATACTCTTTGTGTATTCATCACCTTACAGATTCGATATCTATCTGCATATCAAAATTTTCACCGAACGCACATTGACTACTGTCTTTCTGATTTTATTAGTATTTCGATAATTTGCTGAATATGACGCATACAGTCACAGTAGTATATTTGTCATCGCTATTGAAATTTCGTACTAATGAAAGACGAACACATTGGAGTATATATATGCCGATGTACGTATTCAAAAGGAATCGAAATTATACAAAATAAAATAAATTATAATTTAAATTTTGACATGCTCCCTAATGGTATCGTCCCGATTCGTCGACAAATCGGACACTTCAAAGAATATACATCAAAGAATTTCAAAGGCGGGAGGGGCGGTGTGAGAGTGAGTGTCGACGAATCGGGACTGAATCTCCCTAATCAATATAAAGAATTAATAAATAAAAAAATGCAGTCGAAGAAATAGTATGACAGTAGAATGAGATATAAAAGAGATGCTCTCTTTTTGCTTTAAATATGTTGTTGACATAAATAATCTTTGGAAACATGGCGGTTAATTGTTTTTGAAGAAGTAGAAACAATTAGAAAAGAAAATCAAGCTCGATATATATAAACTATATATAGCAAAACTAGTATACAATGCAATGTTCTATAATAGAGGAAATAATAGGGGAATAGTCGGAGAATAGGGGAATAGCGACCGACCGGAATATATTTTGAAACGTTCCCTAAGGAGATGTACCGCGGTGCATGTCTTTTTAGGTGCACCAGCGGTCAGTCGTTATGCGCGCAGTAGAAAACTCCATCTAGTTGAAAATCAACCAATTTACCTGACCATGATTTCCGAAGATATGGTATTAGAATCAATCCATCTGCATATGTTGTATTATCAAATCAACGTAAACGTTCATCTAGTGTTGATAGTCATGCATCATATGAATTAAAGGTCAAAAAAAAGATCAAGATCATGTGATAGTCGATTATTTCCAGATATAAAGCAACGTACTATTATGGTCAGTCAACTGTTTTATTCACTTTTATCAAAATGAAAACTAATGACTGAGGAGTGTTTCATTCTTTGTTCATTTAGACGACCGATAAAAGCAATCTTGAACATGTTATATGGAGCAGAACCGGACAATTATTTATTCGTCCATTTGGTTCTGGGACTGACCATACAATAAAACCAACCAGCGAAGTTCATATAAATAATTTACAACAGATAACAACAGAAAATAATATGTTACTTCAAAAAAGTGTTATTACCATCATATCTGATAATGGTCCGGATTGGAGTACTGATTGATCACAAAAAGTCCTTTGCTGTTCATTTTTTGGTAAAGCCCGGAATCCGAATACTATTCTGAATAGTCCGAAGATTTTTCTATCAGATGAGACGCCGTTTCATGAGAAAACTTGATAATAGGGCTGCTGGAAACCTAGTTCTTGGGTTTTGATCAAAAAATTTTTGCACACCATATAGCCTGATAGAGCATAGAATTCCGAGAAAATTAACACATCTGTCGGCTCTCTATAATACTTTTTCATGTAACTGCACTCGATTTACGGATGGTTGCGACGTGCGCGAAAATTCCGAAAACGTTCCCGTAAAAATGCATTATAGACAGCGTGGAGATTTTCTCAGAATTCTATGCTCTATCAGGCTATATGGTTTGGAAATTTTTTTTGACCAAAACTCAAGGACTTGGTTTTCCAGCAACTCTATCATCAAGTTTTCTTACGAAACGGTTATTTTATATTTTTTAAAGAATTTCAGAAAAATCTTCAGGCTGTTCAAAACAATATTTAGATTCCAGGTTTTACTAAAAAATGGAAAGCAAAGGAGTTTTTGTTATTATGACACACTGTACTGCGTAGATAGCACCCAAACGCTTCTTTCATATCTTTAATGACTGGCCCCACCTGTCTGGATATTCTTACCAGCTCAATAAAACTTATTTTAACGAAACAAAAAAAAGGAAGTGACGTTAGTGATGCAAAACTAATTACTTGTCGTGACGTGTACTTGTTGTGACGCGACTCTTCCGCGATTTTTCATAATACAAATTTAAGTATTTCTGGCAGCGTGTGGTGGGCATTGGGAGGGCGATAAGGGCGAGGGCTTTTGAGTCAGCATTTCCAGTTCTTATCTGGTATGTCAGTATTTATGTTATGTATTTACAAAAATTCGCGGGAGAGTCAGGGTCCTGTTCGCGGAAAAGTCGGGATCATTTTCAAGGAAGAGCCGTTCGCAGAATAGCTAGTGAATCATTACTTTTTATTTTCTTCTTTTCTCCTTCTTACCTATATGTTTTTAAACTTACATGTATATACCTGTTCTGCTCTTCTTTTTAAAGCAAACCAACGTGTTTCTCTTGTAAACGAAAGAAAAATAGAATAAAAAACTTTTGATAACATGATTCTCTTACTCTCGATTCATGTTATGAAACTGTAAGCGAATTAAGATATGTTCTTTTATTGAAAAAAGAAATGATTTCTTTTTTCAATTATAATATGAAGGTGATTATTTTGAAATGGATATTGTATGGAAAAAATGCATACTGCTAATTTAAATGAAACATATTCTATCGTTATTATAAACACACATTCTATCGTTATTGCCATCGCTAGATGTGTCACCAAGGAAGCTATTACCACCTTCGGGCATAGTAGTAAGCTAGGAAGTGACGTCATTGTCACTTTCCGAACGTGGCAATAGCCATTCCGCCAATAAAATCCCACAATGTAATGATATAACATTAAGAAAAAATATTTGTTTTGTACCCGTCTTCAATTTGTTTGGCTAAAAGCTATTATAGTGGTGTTCAACATGAAATTCTCTATTGAGGGATGTATAACAAAAGCTTTGAATCATCAAGCCCTATTTAGCTACGTTAGGTTTTGTACATGTTGAAAATCGTGGAGTCTGTGGGTTGCCGTCATGCCGTATTTTTTTCCAGCGTTTCTGTTAGTGCTATACTAGCCTACGCTTACACAAGGTTGTGCAATCCTACCGTTCTGCTCTTCCTTATCCGTATAAATATCCTTACTCATTGCTCATTCCTGTCTTGTACATTTCTCCTCCTCTGTTTCTCTTAGTGTTATATATAAGGACGTTGTTTTTTAATGTAAAATATGACTGTTCTTAGTATTAACCGTAGATCATCACAAAAGATAAACGTAAAGTATTTGGTCTTATTTATTTCCAGCTATAATACGTGTATACTGACATCTCTTCTAAGTTTTCGTTTATTTTATTTATTAGAAACGGTTTCTGCATTTGTTTTGCAAATATGGTTATCTGCAATATAGTGGCATGTTTCAAACGTAACACGTTTGTTTCTTCGGAAAAGATAATAATTGTGGCCATGTAAAGAATATACTTGTTTATACGATTTGTGTAATGAAATCGACAAGAAATGTTTTTAAGATGCAAAATTAGTTATTAAAATATTATTACTTCTTGCAGATCTATTCTCCCAATCTATTCTGCTAACTAAGTAAACGAGAAAATTTAACCAATATAGTAATGACAGTATATCACGCGAAATTAGAATGAATCAACAAATGGTAACGTGTATAGTGGAAGAGTTCAACTTCAAAAAAGATGCGCATAGAACAACAACAATCCTAGACAAAGGTTGGACATTACCAAAACGATGAAAGACTATTAAATTTATAGGTAAACAGGAAGCTTATTTGCAGGAAAAGTTTAATAACAGTGTCTGTTTAGTGAAAATGAAAGATTGACAGCACACCAAATTCTCTCATATTTTTCAGGATTGCGCTCTTCACAAATGAACCAAGCTAGACAACAATCAACAATGATGACGAGGCAACAATAAATAATAAAGAAGTTTATAAAGACGATATAGCTATTGAAGAAATCCTCAAGAGAAAAAAAATTAAAAAATGATTTAAATGAGCAAACATTTGATACAAACCAAAAACGTCCTATGACCAATGATTCAGAGTAAACGAAAACAAAAAAATATCTCTCGTGATCATGAAAAACATAAAATGCAATTCAAACAAGGAACGAATATTTCCATTAACCCTTTAAAGCCCAGTGTCCACTGGGATGGATATTAACGAATATTGTAAAATTACAATCACAAGGTGACGATGCGTCGGATCAAAAAACGGATTAGTTTCCAACGCAAGCTGACACCATAAGCTAGCAATTATTAATAAGGGAACATTTTTTCAGCCGACCTAGACAAAGGTAGAAGAGTTTCAAGTTTAATTAGCTGTGGGTAAAGGATTAACTTTCAATTTACTCGTATGTATAATCTTTTTTCTAATAGTTCTTTTCCAGTATGCATCAATATCAATCATACACATTACTTGCTTCAAAGGTAGTTTCTAAAATTTCGCATTGTCCAATTTGAAGCACAAGAAAACCTCTGCAGGAGAGGCTAGAAACAGATTTACGGTGCCGGTGTATTACCATGATATACGGTAAAAAGATCTGGTAAATATCAGGCAATGGGTAATAATCATAACAAAAAATATTTGCTTAAAAATATATAACCGTAACATGTTTTTCCGAAGTTTGTCAAAAATTTGTTTCATTTAAAATTGTTGAAAGATACTTTATTTTATGCATCTTTTTTAAATATATTACGAACATAGACTTTTTTTCATCAAAAAGTGTCATCGTACGGGCATCTTAGCACAAAGCTTTAAATTTCATAAAACCTTTATTTTAATTGATCCTCGTTTTAGGAATATGGCGATTAAAGCTAGTGCTCAGTGGTGATGAACATGAACAATTGAAACGTTTGTGCGGCCAAGGACGAGACAGGTCGAGGCTATCAGTTATATAATCAACTTGGGCAAGCTACGTCGAATAGGCAAGTACGATCATGCTGAGCGAACTTACCGATAACTGCTGACGAAAAAACCCTTTCCTACTGACACATGTCTTGTTGCCATAATTTACCATGACCTCGGTAGCACATACATCCGCAAGGAAAGGGTTTGGCGCTGATGATCAGCCAAATTGGTCTAGTAGGTGCTGCTTAAGATAACCATACACGCACAGTAAACTGTTTTCATCAGGCCATTGAACATGAAAGTGCATCGGTCTATTCTAACTTACTCGACTCTGCTGCTGTGTTAAAAAATCTTGGCACCAGTTTCAAGCGCTCAGGTGGCCGTGGAAGTTTATTATTGGTGCTCATCACAGAGCCAGATATCGGAACCAAATGGCTCTCGCCCATACAATGGAGAAACCATAAAGCGCAATGCATCCTAAGAAAGTAGAGAATGGGAGTCAGTCAAAACTAGAAAGTAAGATAAAGAATGCAAGTTTAGGAGGTCCACAGACAAATTTTCTGAAAGGCCTGCATATTTTAGCATTTTTGGCATTATTCATTTATTTGTAGGATTAGAGCTAGCTATCTATGCTATTGGCTTAGCTTTCATCTGTATCTTTCTTGCTTATATGGTCATCAATTGTCCTCTCTCAGAACAGCTAGGTCAGGCTTTGTCTAAAAGCTTCATAAGTGTTGAATAACGTCCGGTGGGTGGTCGATGAAGAGTTTGAATCCGTATCTGTACGAGGCTAGTATGGCTCTCTTAAAAATGTTGATCAAAATCTTTCAGTTTTACTCAAAAGCTTTGTTCCGAATGCTCGAGTTCCAACTTATGAATTTTCGTCTTCGTGCAAAGACTCAATTTTTAGGCTGAGAGTGAATGCTAATAGAATTTTCGTTTATTTCTAATAAAAGGATGGTAAAAGGGTATTTAAAGAAGGTTCTCTGTAAAACTTCTCTCATAGAATATTGTAAAAGACCAACGATAATTTATATGTCAGGAAGACCTACATAGAAAACTCCATTTTGTTTTCTCTGTAGTGCTACTGCGCTTGGGCTTAGATCTACAAGAACTTTTTTATCAGCATTGATAAGGCACGAATGTGCATCTATACCAAAGCTTTTTATTACTTCGCATCGGTGCGCATCCATGCAAATTGCTAACTAATTTCGTGGTACTAATGCGCATACATGCAATATCTCTGACTTTTAGGTCTGGCAGCTCAAACTGTACCAATGTTACAAAATGGTTTGTCCGACATCGATGCGTATCGATCGTGTTTTTTGGGATCGATGCGGATGGATGCCATTTTTCTTCTTTTGCCCGTTACATCTTTTGATCTGCGATGTTTAAAATCAAATGCAGCAGAGATTCGAGCTCTTGTCATTTAGTAAGGCATGAAAATCAATCCTAGCTAAGTAAGATGTGCTTTACTACCGGATGCAGCGACTTATAGAGGCACCTTTCTCGTCCCTTGTAATTGCTCGCGACAGAATCGAACAGTGCACAATGAAATGCCATTCGCCCGGGCACCGATCTTTGGCGATGCTAGTGGCCCACAGTATGATATACCAGCCGCATACCAAATCACCAATGCCAATCACTCTTTTTTGCGATGCAGTAGCGGAAATTTTCTTGTAGATGGCTCACCGACTCTTCGCCGAACGACTTTTCCAAGAATCCACATTTACTCTGAAGCTGCTTACTGCCATCGCAGTGCAGTTCGCGGAAGTGTCGTGTCACAAATCAATGCGGCACTTAATCTGACAGATGCGGCATTGTTTTGGAGAATAAACCTATGACATCGACGTGGCACGTACGTGCAACGGTCTTTGTCGATGCTCTTGTAGCATAGCATGCAATGCGCATTCCCACTGCCGAAACCCTTTTTCAAATTGCGCCATCAGAATTTTTTTGTTGAATAGTTTGCAGAAGACACGTGTAGCTTTTAGGATATGCGGCATATCGCATTTCCCTTCAGCCTTTACAGATAGTTTAGGAGTTTTTGTACCGCGAGATTGATAGCGTACCCGCTTTGTGACATCCATATTCGACGGCTCGAAAATTTTCTCGAGGGCTCGAAATCGATACCCTTCGAAAGCTTTTATCGATGGTCCGAACTGTCATTTTCCGAGAGTTCGAGCCCTCGGCGAGGGCCTGTTTTCGAGTACCTGCCACACCTCTCAAACGACTTTTTTCATCTGCATAGATAAAGAGTAAAATATGGCCAGAAAATAGATCAGAGGCGGCAGAACCATAGGGCAATGGGGGCATCGCACTTACAGCTCTAGGGGCATTAGGTACTAGTAGGATGTGAGATAATGTAAAATACTCTGATCGTTTTCGTTGACTTTACAGGAAAAAAAACTGAAAATCGTTTTAACTCTATCTCTGTGAAATAGTGATTTTACCTTCTTCTCCTATGATGATGTATATGTGACCAACACATCAGCTCATCAGAGTTCTTGGTAAGTAAGAAAAGCTGAATCATGTCTAGCGAGAATTATTTTTAAACTTTTTTGGTCAATAGGAAACAAACGTAGTGACGCTTATGTACACTAATCGATTCGATCAAAAAAGCGTAATCTGACAATGCCTATCACGATCTTTCAAGATACTTTCGCTGATATATGCAGACGGAGAAACGCTATTGTGCAGTAAAATCAGCATTTTTAACCTAATATACCGGTACATGAGCGAAATTGGTCGGCAAATATACCGTTCGATAAATCTATCCATAGTCAAGCGAATGGTCTGCAGTACTAATGGTTTTCTATGGGTGATAATGCTTTTTTAGAGAAAGAGACCCGAAAATTTTCTGACTTTTTCCGAAAGTGAAATTTTCTATGTGCTAAGCGTCGGAGAAGTATTTTTCCATAATCTTTGAAGATGATATCATACGTTGCATAACATAAATCTTTTTTGTCACAACTTTATTTTTCGGTATTTTTTTCTATGTTTTACAATGACCATCTCATTCATTCATATGCTTTTGTTTTGTTAGATCATTTTTACAATGTCACTTCAAGTATTCGACATTGATGATGAAATACATTGTATCCATCATCAGTTTGTTAGACAAGCAATTTTACATCCACAGAAGATTGCTGTTATTCTGGAAGAGCAAGCAGTAACATATAGTGAAGTGCTTTATCATGTACAAATATTATCATTGTATTTAATCCAAGAATCTGATGTTAAAAAAGGCGACATCATTTTCCAGTGTGTAGAAAGAAGTATAGAAATGATTATTGGTATACTCGCAATAATGACAACTGGATGCGTTTACTGTCCATTAAATCCTGTAG
Source organism: Didymodactylos carnosus (assembly GCA_905250885.1). Lineage (NCBI taxonomy): Eukaryota > Metazoa > Rotifera > Eurotatoria > Philodinida > Philodinidae > Didymodactylos > Didymodactylos carnosus. The sequence goes on from CAJNOQ010007007.1 coordinate 9,633, forward strand.
ATTCATTTTTGTCCCTAAAAGTTCTTATGGACGACATTCATGCAAATACTGGTCTTTTGCATACAAAAACAGAAAATAAGTTTAATACAACAATCAATGATAATAATATTCATTTTGTTAATTCACAAGAAATCATTAACAACAGTGCTAATAAAACTGTTATTTCTGATGAAAATTTACATGAATTATCAAGTGTAGATGTCACAATTGAAGACACTGCGTACATTATCTGTACATCCGGATCCACTGGCAAACCAAAAGCTATTCAGAGTCTGCATAGAAATATTGCAGTGTATTCTAAATTATTAGATCAACAAAATATTTATAATCAACCTGCCACCATTATTCAAATTGCTGGTTGTTCATGGATTTTACATTCATATGAAATATTTAGTGCATTATCAAGTGGCGCTACTCTGATAATGTTAAAACCTGATGGTAATAGAGATATAAATTATTTAACTGAAGTTATTGAAACTAAACAAGTAACATCGATGTGGGTCAGCCCGTCAACTATGAGAATATTATGTGCATTTTTACAAACAACAAATCAAGGTCATCGTCTAAAAACAATTCGAAATTTTTGTACCGCAGGTAAAAATATTTATAATAGTCGTTTTCATATGATTATTTTATTGTTTAAAATTCTAGGCGAGATAATGAAACGAAAACTTGTTTCGTTGTTAGCATCGCATTTATCAGCAGATGCTAGAATTTATAATATTTACGGTTCCAGTGAATGTGGCAATATAACAGCCTATCTTATAAATAATCCCCATGAAATAAATTCATCTACAGTTATGCCCATTGGTCGTCCCTTATCAAGTTATCAATGTTATATTTTGAATGATGAAATGCAGCCAGCTAATCTTGATCAGATAGGGGAAGTTTATATTGGTGGTAAGTAGGAAAAAATGGACATCAAGTGACGGATGTATTATTTACTGATCTTTAAGAAAAGTAAATGATTCATTTACGGATTTCCACATTACTAACCATTTACCTCAGACAAAAGGTAAAAGTAAAGTGACAAGCTTACGTCAAGTTTTGACAGCTGTTTTAATAGAAACTAAATCAAATAATAGCCAGAAATCGGTGAGATACATTTTCAAAGCTTAAGAGTTAGTGTCCATGAAGAATTCAGACGGTTTGCTAAAAGCTCAAGTATTAGGTATTGGAACAAATTCGAATTGTTTGAGAGAGTTATATTTAATAGCTAGTTGTGGATTTTTAACCTTTCGTTTTCAGACATTGAAAAAAAACTGCCTAATGGAAGACCTACTACAGTCAGATGAACTTAACAATAAATTCGATACACTAGTTTACTATTACGATAGATATTAAGATATAAACCACCTTTATATCTTATTAATATTTATCGTATACTATTACGCCCTCCCCTCCTCAGAAATCTATTTTCGACACAAGATGCGGGATCCTAACCAATTGTTCATAGTGTTTTTAGATTCATTTTTATTTAATAAAAATTAAAATTAAAAATTTTAATTTTTTATTAAATAAACATGAATCTAAAAACAGCTGCTGTTACTATTTTATCAATTTTAAAACTTTTATCCCAAAACAGATATAATGTTTCAATTTTTCATAGTCTTACCTAGATTAGATTAGGATAAAAATTTAAACTCTGTTTTTGATTGTCGATTTTGACTGATAGAAAAATAAAAGTTTCTGCAACGGTAGCCAGGTTTTTCTTCATTTTCCAGGAATTGTTTATTTTTCTCTGAGACAAAATCGATAATCAAAAATCAGGCTCTGCTATACCGTCGACAAAAGGATTAGTTAGGTTTCAAAACTAAACCGAGATTTTTAATTCCTGAAATAGTGGAAGGGCCTTGAAGTTACGAAGGCAAAAAGCCGTTAAAAGATAAAAAAGAACAACAACAAAGCAAGGAGTTTTGTGCCGTTAAAAAAATATACAGAAAATTCAAACTTCTGACAATGTAATAAAACAGTTGGGTATAAAGTTAATATCAGGCTTTTGACTGATATTGCTGCGTTTTGAGCGTTTTTCCTAAAATATTGCGTATCTTTTCCGTGCAAAAGGTGCGTTTTCTCTTAGAATTCGCAAAAACGCAATTTTCTCTAACACAATTTTTCGTGTGAACATAAAGAACGCGTTTCTAAGAATGCGTTTTCGGAATTTTATACATGTAACTGCATTTGAACGACTTTAGTTATCATGAACGTGTTCAATTGCTTTAATAGCCGAAACACCAGTTACTAGGATTCGGTCAAAATGTATTTTGCGAGAGAGCCAAGAACTCTAGCTGAAACAAAATACAAAAAGTTTCAAAGAAGCAAATCCTAACACGAAAAAGCGTGTTTTGGGAAACTACGTTTGAAGTTTTTCTTCTGCACCACCCATTGCTCCATTTACAAAATCACTGAATTTCTGAATCATTATCAAAATAAGCGTTTTGCCTATGCATTCTGATATCTAATTTCCGTAAATACCATTTATTTTAAGGTCCCGGTGTATTTAAAGGTTACGTGTGCCCTATTTTAACTGAAAAAGCCTTAATCAATATACCAGGTGTAAAAGAAAAATGTTTTCGTACAGGGGATTTAGCTAAATATAATTCAAATGGTGAAATAATTTATGTTTCTAGAACAGATTTTCAGATAAAAATTCACAGTCAATACATAGAAACTGGTGAAATTGAAAACGTAATATTGGCTTCCTGTAATGATATATCAGACTGTATTGTTGTAAAAGTATCTAACGAAAAATCAGAACAAGACTGCGTTGCTGCATACATTGAACTATCATCATTACAATTGGAAAGAGATAACCTTTCACTAGAATCTCACATACAAGAATACTGTCGATCTCGTTTACCATTACACATGATTCCATCATCATTTATAATATTAAATAAATTACCGTTAAATTCAAATGGAAAAGTTGATCGTAAACAACTACCCGTCAACAAATAAGAATTTTAATTTTATCATGACAGACATACATAATCGAGATCATCATTTATTAATTTCCTTTTTTGAACCAAAACAAATGTAATATTATTTATTAAATCTTCATTGTTTTAAGATTTTAACTAAATACTAGGCAACTACTATCGGAATTTTTAAAGAAGGCCGGTGGAAGAAAAGCTTATAACGTTTGAATGGAAAGTCGTAGATACCTGCGGTTTTCACCATTCAATAGATGACAGTCGGGGGCACATGCCAGCATGGAA
>CAJNOQ010007008.1:0-12849 GCA_905250885.1 Didymodactylos carnosus
GTTGTCGGTTGCATACTAGATTATTAAATTGAAATTCTTTTGTTTTACTGTAATTGTTAGATCTTCAATTTCGTTTCTGTGTACTTTAAGTCCGTAATACAGGAACAGCGCAAATAGCGAAATAGTCGGGGATAGCGACCGACCGACAGGAATATATATATGAATATGTATAAATATATGTTGAAACGTTCTCTAACCTAGATGAGAGAAACGTTACAAATGACTCTCTATAACTTGTGAACATTACAAGATGAATGAACTATTTCGGTTAAAATATAAAATTAGTGCTTTTCTTAGCTTATCCCACTGTCTATTGCAGCGCGTATATAGAAAATGAAAAGTGATAAGCTCAAAAGAGCAGAAGACTAAAAGCGGTACCTTTGATCTCTATAGTTCAATTATATTTTCTTTTTTTTTTTATCGCTTAGAATTGCCATTTGATAGGATTTCTGTTCTGTAACCAAGCAACAGAAGAGGACTACAGCTACTCAGAAAATCTATAAAACTCGGCAAACATGTTCTAAAGCAGCTTAAATCATGAATACTCCGGACAGACGTTGTCGTTTCTTTGAAACAATAACTTTTGTTCAACAGCGGTGTGTTCAACGAGAATAAACGCTACTCACTTAGCGCCTTCTATAAAAGTAATTATCTTCGNGAGATGTCATTGATGAAACTTTCAGAAAATGTTTAACTAATAGTCGTTATTCATTACCCAAAATTTCAGCTCAATCCATCTGGCGAAAAAAAAGTCGACTTTTTCAGCTCTCTCATAATGTTGTTATGTTTTCCAAAGAAAATCGTATGACACAGTGGCGTCATTTTAGACGTAACTTGTATAATAAATTTATTCTATAAATTTGGCATGTAATTAATTGTACATATCTGTTTATCAATTTGTAATTGTTTATTATCAATATACAATAAAATTTCTCATCAGCGCACTAAACACTATCTTCGTCATCATCATGCCATTTGATAGGATTTCTGTTCTGTAACCAAGCAACAGAAGAGGACTACAGCTACTCAGAAAATCAGCAGAAAATCAGCAAAAAAATTACCCAAAATTTCAGCTCAATCAGTCTGGCGAAAAAAAGTCGACTTTTTCAGCTCTCTCATAATGAAATGAAGAAATTTTATATTTTCGTCAAAGTATATTCTCGTATAAGAAGTGAAAAAGGGTGCTCTCTAGTTAATTTAATTTCAATTCATGAAGTTGGAAGAATATCAGATGAGCATTATTTATTTCATTTTTATTAGAGCAAAACTACATAAAATCGACTAGCTAAGAATCATAATTACAAAAGGTCTGATTGAGAAAATTAAGAGGTAGCCGAAATATGCTCATCAAGTTTGTACGAAACCTTTTTTTTTTGCTAGTGTTTAATACGAAACCTTTTTGTCAATAAAAAAATAGAGGTTTCGTAGCTGAACACCGGAACCTAGGTTCGTACGGAACTTAAAAGGGTATAGAAATGGTCGCAATTCTCTATATCCTTTTAAGTTTAGTAATAAATCATTTTTTTTAGAGAGTAGTTGGTATGCCCATCTCAATGATTTGTTTTATACTAGAACTGAATATTAGCAGGATAGAAATACTGAAGCCGACAGCTATCTACTTTCAAACTTGGTTTTCAGATCAGTTTACTGTGGTATTAAGATTTAAACTTTGTCATTTGTGAAATATACCGATTCATCACAAATTGCGACTACCGTTAGTTTCTGTAAGAAACGATCTTTGTGTGCGCATTTGTTCCTATACTTTTCTGTGAGCACGAAATGGATTCAGAGAAGTATACAATGGTTTTAAATAAGATTTGGTGATGTATCAAAAGCATTTGCTAATACTCACAAGAAACAGACACAGCTTTTTCAAAAATATATTCTGTTATCATAGCGGGTGATGTTGTATTTATTGTAGATCACACTGACTACATTAAGATTGTTGCACAAGAACATTAAGGATGAAAACTGCATACAAAAACCTATATTTCAAGGTTTCAGTACGAATAGAAGTGTTCCGGGCTTGCGCAAAGTTGAAAGACGTCAGTTTTTCTGACTCTCACTCGCAAATCTATCTCCTTTTCTTCGTTAAAAGATAGAACCTTAAATTTGACGCCATTAGATCCGCCTCGGTTATAATCTCGGTTAAAAGGTTCGAAAAAATCGAAGTTGTCCAAAAATACTAAAACACACATCGATCAATTCGAGTTTTGATGCTGATCCCAAATATGACATTGATTTTCAAAGAAAATGGAAATTTGATGGTGAAAACAGCAAGATATAAGTGATTTTCAGGTGAAAACCGCAATGTTTTAATGAAAATTCAATATCTTAAGAAAAAAAAGTAGCCTCATTTTATCGAGAACATTTGACTTGATACTACCGCATGTCTAACTCAAGATCGAAGAATTAAACAAAAACGATGAGCGGGATACTTTTCGCATAATATTGTTGTCTTACCAACGCAAAAACTTTTCGATTATAGTGTACGATCTGCTCTACCGCGCTGTATTGTACCGTACGAACCACGGTCAAAATTTAGAAAATTACACTGTGCGCTGTATTGCACTGTTAAGATCACTGTTGGCCGAACCAAAGACCTCATACCTTTTCGATGTATTATTTGTTTATAGTAAGTGTTCGTACCAGTATTGTAATATAATACGCTTTATAATCAGCATGAAAATACGTTGTTGGTAATCTTTTACTCAAGATTCTCTTCGTCATTTAGCGTTTATTTTTTCAATTGAGACAGTGTTTTTTTCCAACTATTTCTTTCTGCTTTTTACCATTTTATTTTTATTATTTTATGACTAATAAAGGACAGAAATATTTATTCATTCGTCACGTGAATAGGAAAGAAGAAATAAAAACTTCCAATTTTTTTTTTGTATGGAAAAAGAAAAATTTTTCTTTTATAAAGCGTCATCCAAGCATTATTAGAGTACGAATAACTGAATGGAGGGTTTGAAGGATAGAAAAGAGGCTTTTTACAAGGTTTCTCAGAAATCCTGTGGGATCGGTCTTTTTTCAAAACCTCTTCTACATCTTCAAATAGAAAAAAATAGTATTTCAGAAAGGTGGTTCAGTCAATACGGATTTTGAAAGCTAAAGCTAATTTTCTGAAATTAACGAAAAAATTATGCTGATTAATAATTTAGCTATTTTTATTGTGAGAGAGGTCGCTTTTGTGCAAGCCCGAGAATAATTCACAAACGATCTTTTAAAGGTCCTGCTAAATAGGGTCAAAAAGATTAATTTCACATCTAGAACGAAAAGTAACCACTTTTCATACTGTGGTTTTCTCAATGTGAATAGGTGCAACAAAAAATCATCACATCTCGCATCTAAGCAACCACAAATGTTGACCTATATCAGTTTTAAAATTGTCCGAAAACTTTGTTTGGTCTCTCAAGACAAAATTTATTAGTTCATAAGTCTGTGAATCTATTTCATACATTAGAAAACTGATAGTTTCGGGTAAACAGAAAGTCTGATCCGTTCAGGATTCCGACCTTATTTGATTTTTACGAAATCCGTTCATGTTTCAAGCAACTTCTTATATACAACTTTTATGTTACTTTCAGCACTTAAAAGATGGATGGTCAAGTGTTTTTGTGTTAAGAGATCTCACCATTAAATTTGAGAATGTTCAAAGATGGTTAATTAAATGGTTGAATAAATTAAGCATAAGAACTCTTCTTCGAAAATTCTTGAGTAACCAATAGCAAAATTTAGACTGTAAATGGAAGAAGAGAGCGAAAAAGACACGCCGACATCAGTGATCAAAGATGACGGCTCTCGACTTTAAAAAGAAGTAGTAAGTAAAGTAATTCTGATTCGTCTTAATTGAAATTGTCATATTCCGATTGAAAATCGTCAGTCTGGAGTTAGTCATATACTCTGTGATTCTCAACAGAGTTACCTTCTGTTAACATTTGAATGAACAACAGTGCGCTAGCAATACATTATAACTATAGGACCCCCATCACACACATTTGTGCAATAAACTAATAATTCTCATCTATGACAGAAAATGATTTATATTTATAACGTATCGGAATATCATGTTCAGGTGGCGCAATACCAACACCGACACGGTATCGACTCTGTTCGGGCTCATCATTCAAGTTAATAAATTCATAATCAATATATTTCAGTATCATTGCTGTGCATATTTTCATTTCATTTCGAGCAAAAAATTTTCCTGGACACATAGTCTTGCCATAGCCAAATGGTAGAAATCCAATTGAACCGATTTTTTCTTGTTCCAATTCTAAATTTGCTAGCATTTGTTGATTGGCCAGAAACCGATCATATTTAAATTTAAATGGTTCGGGATATAGACGATGATCGTAATGGCATACCATTGGATATAGAGAAATTGCATCTCCTTTTTCAATTGTCAATTGACGTTGATCATGTAACTGAATATGTGTTTGATTACGACAATATTTTAATATTATTGCACTAGCAGCCATTCGTATAGTTTCACTTATTGCACTATCCAGTTTGGAACATTTCGCTAACATTTCTGATGTCCATAATTCATTATCCGGCAAATAGAGCTGAATTTCTTGTTGAATATCGTCAAGTGCTTTTTGATCGCATAGAATATAGTACAATGACCAAAAGGTAGCTGGAACTGTATTGCCAAGTGATGCCCAAAACATTCCAACACTTGACGAACCAATATCGTTGCTTGAAAACAATTCCGGATGAGCTTGTATTAAATCTACACGATGTTTTATAAATTCACTTTCATCTTTACAATGTACGTTTAATGAAAATATTTTCTTTAAAGACTGACGTGCTTTCAGTGCTTCTGAGAAAAACAAAGTGTAAATAAAGTTTGGTAAGAATGCGAAAAAATAATGAATTTTTTTATCAAAGATTTTAAATTGTTTTTCAAATTCTAATGGTTTTATATCACCAAACAATGCTCGAGTTGATGCTTCGTAAACCATAAAGTGACTTAATTCTAATAGACCAGAATACTTCCATTGCCCATTCTCAAATGTCGCTTTATCGTTTGACATCGACTGTCGAAGATATTTAACGAATTTTTGTGTTAACCCATTGAGACCATTACTTTGTAAATACCTGGTGTACAGTCGATGTTCTTCATCATGAAATTCTTTATGATTAAAATGACTTGCACTCATACCAAATATTTTCATTCCAAGATCGTCAGCTGGTAAATAGAAATCTGGATTTCGATATACTGTTGACCAATCACGTGGATCTGTTATGAAGGTCATCCGTTTTGATAGTAATTTAATTTGGAATACTGATCCATAACGCTGACGACAATCAAGAACAAACTTTGACTGATTAAATATGAACGACAGAAGATGGCCAATAATTGGATAACAATTAGAAACAACTGGAATCGATTGGTTAACGACATTTTTCTTTTTGTTCTTGATAAATACAAATGAAACAAGAACTAATACAGTTAATAATATCAACAGTAAAGTAAAGAAGTCAACCATTCTTATTAGTCTTACCACTAAAGTCCTCGTTTTGATAACAATTTTTTTAGTGCTAAACACATTGTCGTTATTATCTATTTGCTTTTATCTTTTTACCCTCACCTTTTACTGCAAGCAAAAAACAAAACAAACATGGTTATTTTCACAAAACTATCGAAAGAAAAGAAACATATATCATGCAAGCAGGGTATTGAGGGCACATATAATCACAATCGATTTAAGAAAGGAACAGAAAACGAGATAAAAAACACTTGAAATATAAAACTAAGAACATGACGACTTGCATTTGACTACTGCATAAAAATAAAAAGATTACGTTTACCCACACGCGTTCATCACACGATACTGACATTAATTAAGAAAAGTTAAAATAAGACATCATGTACTGTATTTGTCAGAGTTGGTGCATGTCTAATCGACAATCAATAAGAATAAAGTGATAATAAAAGGTATGTATTTGAATTTTTTTGATCGTTAGATATAGATGATGGCATTTTATTTAGTTAATTAAAAATAAAATACTCATCTATTTCTAATCAGAAACAATTTCTCATAATTATGCGCAAGTTTTCACCATATTCGATAATTTATTTCTCGGAGACTAGGTGTATTTAGAAAGAACCTGAACACTTCTTTCTAAAATGACTTATGATATCATACTACTATTCTTAAGATATACTAAACTCGATATCAGTAATTAATTTAGAACTACTACTATTGAAAATGGGATACCGGAGTTTCATCAAAACTTTTTCATTAAAAAAACTTCCATTACAGTCTATAGTTCAGGAAGGACAAAGAATAGTCACATTTCTAAACATATGAAATTTGTGGGCGCTATAATGATTCGATTGCCCCCCTCCCCCCACGTTAAATAAACTACATTTACATCAAACATATGAAAACATATGATGTCCTTATGTCTATTATGACATAACACCTTGCGTTACTCTTGACAGATGCATAAGAGTAAAGTAAGAAAAATAGAAACAAAATGGAGAAGATGGTTATTTGAATACTTTAGTACAATACGGACACGGGTAATATCTGCATTGCATAAATGTCGGCATTGTACATTCGTTCAGACTTCTTAGAAATCTGAAAAGTCTAACAAATGAGAGAAAAACAAAGAGCTGTATTCAGACTCTTAGACTACCCACTGGAAAAATAATCAAAAGAAAAAAGGACTTTGTCTCCCATGTCTATCTTGTGGCATCCTGCAATCTTTTCTCACCAATGTCTGTACTGGGTGACCGTGGAGGAACTTGTATGTATTTTTTATTTTTAGAAAGTTAAGTACTTTTGCATCTTTTTCTTGTAAAATTATGAAAGCTTTTCTCGTGTCCGATAAACTTCTAGAAAATATAAACTTTAATATTTTAGCTTTAACACGCATTTTTATGTGTACAAAACCAAACTATTAATAGATAGCTGAAAAATCCTTTTTATGTTAGGAATATTCTATTTTCTTCCATCAATATGAAATTAAAGTCATTAGAATGATCTCACTACTGTGAAAAAAGATGTACACTCAGTCGACTATGGGCTACAAATCTGCACTAGTTCCAGATTAGCAACACCTACAGAAAAAATGGCCCCCGGGTTGATATATATGACTTTCACACTAAAAGCTCCAAAATGAACATCATTGGATAAGTTAGGATAAGTTGCAACTAATATAATTTTCCTAGGATAGGACCAGAGCTCTATTCAGAACATCTCTACATCAGCCTGATGGTATAACGGTGACTGCGCGATGTAATTTAATGTGTTAGTACATTTCTACAATCAGACAAGTGAGAGGAATTCCACTGATTGTTTTACGTGCAGGGACATATCTGTTACAAAATCTGAGATCTTTAGAAATGGAACATGTATATACCTACCCGTAAATACCTATTGTAATCAAAGAACGTGAACATGAAAATTGTTATTAGATGGTATACATGAGTTTTCCGATGATATTGAGGAAGATAACAGTTTTAATGATAATAATGGGGATTCAGTTGCTTCCACAACGGCAAGAGCAGTATCGAGAGCGGTAAAAGGTGAAAAAGTGTCAACAGACATTAATGAAATAATATCTCCGTCATCTATTATTTCGGGCAAATTCTTTCGTTTTGAGTCTGTTCATTTGCTCATACGCTTCGTTTATTCCTCCTTTCAGAAAATATTTTACTAGTTAGTCCTACTGTTAAATTATTATCAAATGCTGGTAGTTTCACGGATGCCTCATATTTTAGTCAAAAAAATGAAGGTAATCAATGCCACGAGCACTCAAGCAACCAAACATTCTTCTTTAACTCCTTCTTAGAGCTCGATCACTGTTGGTTTGTCTCAGGATATTCAACTTGAACGCGAAGTATCAAAGATATCAATCAAACAGATCAAACTAGTAAATATCAAAACATATCAGAACTGAACAATAGTTTAGTTCTCTTTTTAGTTACAATTCGAAATATTTGTTCGACTAATCATTCGCTACAAATACTCAAAATTCGATCAGACAAACCTTTAAGCGGAAACACTCAGGATACTGGAACTCACATACGATGTCCATAATGAAAAGATACTTGCCTGACTTTATAAACAATAGAATATATTGATACTGTTTCAAATATAACAATATTCATACAAGGTGGCGTTTTTTGTGCTAGTTGGATAGAGCTATACGCTTTCATTTTTTGTTGCATTGGATCATAGACAGGACACTCATCATCCTTCAAAAACAGTACTAGTTGGATGAAATTTTGTCAAAACTCAGTCATATTTAATAAAGAGTGAAATCAAAGTATATTCTGTATGACAATATAAAATGAAGATGACAACGTCTGATACATAGGATTACTACTCGTGTCTGTCGAAAGTTATTGTTTTATACTCTCATCAATCGGCCGATCAGAGCTGCTCCCCATAATTTTGTATGACAAGGGAATATAGTCTCTCAGACCACTTCTAGTATTCACTTATAGTATGCATAGTACTTTTATACTATTTTTATGCAAGAAGAATACTTTTATTAAATGTCTTAATGAGCCTCCATCTGCTGGTGTAGATGAGCGACATCTACCGAGCTGCTTTACCATTCGCCCAATATACTGTCCAACTGTTATCGGAAGTATTCTTTGGATCGTTATTTATGTTTACTTATTTACGGCTAAAAGTACAAGGTCACGTTCGTGTGCACTCGCGCAGTCCCTTGACTTTAGTAACTTATATCTGCGAAAGACCTTCCATGCCTTTCGAATGCAAGAGAACGCTCAAGCCTCGCTTCGCGCGCCATTAAAAATATAAACTGAGCACGAGAATCACGGAACACGGGCAGAACCGTAAACCTGCCTCTGCACAACTTGAAAATGCTCAGCGTTCGCTAGGTGACTACCTAAAATAGGTTGTGAATTTTTCTCTAATTTTATGAGTAAGGTTCGTAATCTAATGAAAATCTAAAAGTTTTCTCAAGACCAGAGTTGCCAGATGCTCAGGTCAGAAATGCGGAATAAAAATTCCAAAATGCGAAAAAAACGGAAGCACAAGACGAGTGACTTAGTTGAACAATATCCTGAGGAAGAGAATCCCCAACAGATAAAAAAAGAAAATTTTAAATCTTCTTTACAGTGTTTTTAATAGGAATCTTAAGCAAAGTGGGTTTCCACAGTTTACTACTGTATTTTTTATGTTTTCCCTGCTAAAAACAAAGTAGAAACCCATTTTGCTTAAGCGAGACCCACTAATCATTAAAAACACTGCTTCTCTAATTCCACGTGTTATCAGAATAGACTGATTTTTTCTCTACAGAAAAACTTTGCTTATCTTGTTTCTCTCGGGATCAATAGCTATCTCAGCCATCTTTTTGAATATTTTCTCTCCCCAGGTAGAGCGCTACGGCCGTTGTACGCGCACGTCACTCTCTGTACACGTTTCAATTGGTACGAACGCGTATGCACGTGTCGAATGAGATCTGATTTTCTTTCTCTACAGTTCCATAGTAACATGTTTATCTGCACATCTCGGATAAATCTCTAAAACTGGTACATGCTGCTCATTGTACGCATGATAGGCATTTTGTACAGTAAATACGCATGATGTACGCGTACGACCTGATCTGGGGGTCGTTGTTAAAACAGATTTTCTATCTTTCTTTCTTGTGGCTGGCTTATCCATGGAATATCTGACAGTCATTTTTTCGTATTTTGCGTACACACACAAACAACCATTTTGTAAAATCCTATACTAAAGTCAAGGGAATATAGCATACCAGGAGTTCTAATAAAAGAGTATACTCATTGAAAAAGAATGCACATTATCCTGACGAAATTAAATGTACACACTGTGTGAGAAAAAGCAGAGTGTACCGTCTACACTTTGTTTTCCTGCAAATTTTTGTCAGTTTAGAGAATATACAGAGCCGTTCTATTGCTTTTACAACACTTTATTTAGTTCGCTTAGTTTTCTGTTCACATTATTATTTTGGTTCTTTGTTTCTGTGACCAGATACTAATACTTGAAAAACAAAGTGTACACGTGCACTGTGAGCTCTAAAATAAAGTGCACCAGCACATTTTGTATCTGATCTTCGTCAGAAACGCTGTACCACACTACTTAAGGCCTTAAGCTGGATGCTAGATAATTTTGAACGTTTTCTAGTCGGGGATTGTGTCACTTTTGTTTCTCACATTTGTATTTCTTTTATCTTCGTTTTAGATCCATCTGTCCATTTATCGACAAAAGATGATTTCTGAAGAGCAATACAGTCATTATTTTCTGAAATTTTTAATGTACGGTGAAGGTATTGTCGTGAACATAGGTGTTGGCGCTTTTGGAATGGTTTGTCCGACGATATTCTTAAGAAGTTTAGCACCATGGTTTGCAAAATCAAATGTCTTAGAACATCCAGTAACACATTTGATGACAAGAATGTTCAGGTATGTTTGTTGTTGAGCCAAAGATCGATGTAGTCATCCATCTGGGTTCTTATCAACGATCTTCAGAATTATTCAATAAATAGTTCAGAGCCGTAACGGAAAAAGATCAAGAACACTTCTGACAAAAGTTGGAGGAATCTGACTAGAAAACACCTAGTGGAATCTTCAATTTCCAAAAATCTTTGTTTTGAAGGCAATTTCTGTAGGGATAAAGTAAATTCATTTATTTGACATCAGCACTTTCGAACTTATAATCGGCAAAAGTTCTGTCAAAAGGTGAGATGAACTCAATGAATTCAATCTAAACTTTTATCCGATTATGGAAATGAAGTCTGTTTTTGTCGGATGCCGGCTGGAAACCAGGAAGAGACAAAAAACGAAATGTTTTTCCGTATTTCTAATTACCAGAAAGTGTTGAAAACAAGTTCTCATGTAATATTGCAAATAGCAGATTAAAATTGGAGTGTACACTGAAAAGAGTCGGTTATCAGCACTCAGTGACAGCTCCAAACATCCGATAAGCCGAACGCCATCTGAAATAAACTTTCATTTTATAGTGTTCAATATTCGTTCTACGTGTAATAGAAGCTCTTCAAATGGCTTAATAAATTCCGAAAATCAAGCGACTTTTGTAAATGGTTACTAAACTCGAGTCTCTCTGCTGTACTATGAGAACTAATGTTCAAAGAAAAACAACTTTATGTGCTGTAAACTTGTGTACTTGAGAAGTCGACCTGTTCGACATGATTAGATATTAACTCACTTAAAGAGCTCTTCTATTTAGTCTTATACATAGTTTATGTCAATCACTCACTCCTCTGATTTAGGATGTTTCTAGTGACGTCGCCAAAAAAATGGTTCTCCCAGTGCTCACCTCCGTGTCACATTAGCCCTGTTCAGAAGCAATTGCTAATGAATGAACTCTGGATCTCATCCGATTATACATTGGAAAGTGCTCTCGTCAAATAAATGAATTTACTTTATCCCCGTCAAAACAAAGAATTTTGGAAATTGAAGACTTCACTATCTGTTTTCTATTCAAATTTCTCCGACTTTTATCAGAAGTGTTCTTGATCTTTTCGCGTTACGGCTCTGAGCCTTTTTTGAATAATTCTAGACAAACAATCCATTGCCCGTTGGCCACTTTTTTGTTTTACCGTTTTCTTTATAATCTATCTAAAGTGTTCTAACCGTATTTTTCATCTTGTTTGTTTCAGTACTGTGTTGATCTTGTTGGGTTTGATTGAGTTTTCATTGATTCATTATTGTACGTCATCACTGGATTATAAGAAAGATGGAACAAGGAAAACTATTCTGAAATATTTAGTCTCAATGTTTTGCGCAATGGATATGTTTCATACATTAGCTTTTTTGATTTATCACATTCCATATGGTTCATCAACAGACGCAAGTGCAATTGGAAATATTTATGGATCAATGTTCTTATTTACAACAAGAATGATTTATCTGTGGATTAACAGCAAAAACAGCACAAGACAAAATAAAGAGAATTGATTTGACTTAATAGATATGTTTATAATCGAGCTTGTATTCATACAAACAAATATTATGCGTTTTATTTTTGTACAAAACTTTTTTTCTTAACAAAATAACACTTTATTGACGATCATAGTGAGTTAAGACCTGTGCTATAGTTTATTATATTAGAATTCAAAAATTTGAAATGATTTTTTCTCAAGAAAGGAAGATTCTTTTTATGCGGAATAACTTTTGAATATAATTGACATTTTCCTGTTGAGAACAACAAGACGACAGTATCTAAAATGTTTGGTCTTTTTCTATGCTAACGTCAAAAACAACATGTATTATCTTGTACTTTGCCACAAGGAAAGAAAGCGGAAGACACTGTTCTATATTCAGCGGAAGGTTTTTTGTTCTTCTGCCATTATAAAGTTAACTTTTAAAATTACAACTTTTGGACAGCTTCCCTATTTAGGTTGCCATACCTGCTTCATAACATGCCATGGCATGTTATGAAGCAGAATATGTTTGTTTGTTTTTTCTTAAAAAACTTCCATAAGACTGGATAAGAAAATCTGAATAGTTCAACAAAATCTTTACATCAGTTCAATTACTTATCCAACAACCAGATTAATCAATACTATTTATGTTAATTGGCTTTTCTCTGACGTAAAAATATACTGTACTCACAAGTTGATCGAATCTTGCAGACAAGATTTCTCTTGACGCAGCAAAAGTTGATCGACGAGCTATAATAAATATGGATCATACTGCTCAGTTCAAACAAAATTCCGAGTGACAACAAAATTTAGAAAACATCCATAGTTTGAAGATTTTCTAGAAATTAGGTGTTCAGAACTTCGTAAAAATGGTACGGTCGGGCGTGTCCTACTAATATGATTTTTTAAAATCATATTTGTAGGGGATGGCCGACCGTAGGATTTTTT